>JADRCD010237512.1:13101-23101 GCA_019843815.1 Montemys delectorum | reverse complement strand
GAATCTCTTTTGACTTCCAGACTCACATAGTCTGAAGTTCACTTCAACATCCCATAATGCCCTTACTCAGCAAGCTAGAATGTAATTCACGCTATCCCTCCCAAATCCATTTCCTTCCTGTTCCTCCCTCGCTGAATCCACCACCATCCATCTTGTTGCTCAAAGCCAGAGATATTCTTGCTGACTCTTCTCTCACCCATCAATTTTGGCTAATTGATCACAGACCCAGGCACTTTCTCAACATCCTTGCACATCTGTAACTGTTGTCTTAACCAGCCTCGCTGTCAAGGCTGTAACCCAGCAGAGTCAGCAGAGGAAGGGGACTGCCAGTGTGGGAGTTGGAGGTGACAGTGGATGAATGGAGGTGAATGTCAGGTTAAGGGAATATAACACACACACACACACACACACACACACACACACACACACATAAACACACATATACACACACATATAAACAAAAACACACATAAACATACACACACACACACACACACACACACACACACCCCACACACACAAAACCCACACAAGTTTTCAATAAACTCCAACTCTGCCTCATGCTAGCTCAATCTGAAATCCTTTTGAAATTTTTTTCTGTGGCAAAGCCTGGTTTCACCCAAAAGGTGGGCCTTAAAAGATGGGAACTAACTGCACTGCTATGTCTCCAGTCACACTGCCTCTGACAGTTGTGATGCCCTTGGCTGTGAGGACACTTACAACCTTACAGACACTTACATCTCCCAGTTCTATAGGCAGCTTGCTTTTATCCCCTACTTCTCTTACCCCTAGGCACAAGAATCCTACCAGGAGTCCTTCTGCCTTTGTGCTCATTCGACCATCTGCTCTATCTGTTTCCTAACCCCTGGGCCAGTGGGCCTAAGAGCTGTATTTTCAGCTCCCAGCCTTCTCCTCACCTGCCTACTGTTCATTCTACCCGCCCCCCCCCCCCCCCCCCCCCCCCCCGGCAGAGAGCCTGCCCCGAATAGTTGCTGGACACGATAAAGTTGCTCCTCTTCCTCTCCAAGCCAATATCTCCCATTTTCATCAGTTCAGCTATAACTCTGCTGGTCAATAAAGTTCAACAATCAACCATGCTTGCCCCACTCACCCCGCTTTCCTCTTCATGCCCCAGTCACCAGACCCTCACTGACCTCTTCTTATTCTTCTCCATACCTCTGACACGTCTGCCATGGCTACCATATGTTAGGTTTTGGAGGTCCTCAACTGGATCCCTGATGCTCAGAGTCAGTCCACCTCTGCATCATTATGGTTAATGCTAGAAACTCATCCAGGCTTGATCCTGGATTTTACTGAACCCAGCCAGTCATCTCCTCACTCGGTTTGACAAGCACCAGGCTAGTGCACACCCAGCAATTTCCAGCTGGGGTCCCTGCTGTAGCCCTCTTCTTCCTCATACAATATAATTGACCATACTATTCCCCTCCCCCAACTCCACCCCACAGCTAGGAGCTTGCTGTCAAGCCCGATGACCAGAGTTTGATTCCCATGACCTATACAGTGGCAGGACAGAACCGACTCCCATAAGCTGGCCTGACCTGCATACCTGGGCCATGGCATGTGCATATTCCCCCACCACATGCAAAACTAGTAACTAAAAATGCAATAAAAATAATTAAGCAAACAAGAAAATGCCCGCTTCTTTGCATTGCTACAGGACCAGGTCTTACTTTTTATCAGAAGTTTAAACAGTTTTTTTTTTTAAATTTTCATTTTATGTGTATGAATGTTTTGCCTGCGTGTTTTTTGACCATGTACCACCTGCCTACAGTGCCCATAGACACCAGAAGAGGGCAGAAGATCCTGAAGTTACAGATGGTTATCAGCTACCATGTGGGTCCTGGGAACCCAACCCAGGTCCTCTATAAGAGCAACCAGTACTCTTAACCACTGAGCCTTCCATGTCGCCAGCCCCTTACGAGCTTTTTTTTTTTTTTTTTTTTTTTTAAACAATGTTACAGTGCAGGACGTCTTCTCATCTCATTTTGCATTAAGGCTCTTGGGGGTAGGAATTCTGTCTCCCGTGTCCTTATCCTTCTGGGCATTTCGGTGTCTGCTGTGTGAGTTACTCAAGCCTCAAAATCTGTTTTTCTCCGAGCATTCCTCGGAGAATCAGCCTCTAATTCTTCAAGCAGCCCATGCTCCCCTCAGCACCCTGCTCATCTTCACACAGTAACCCGAGGCTAGACCCAGTCTCTATGCCAGTGTTATCACAGTAACTTCTCTTGTCAGTTTCTTGTACAACCCCTTCTCACTGGCTCTTCTTCCCACATCCCTGGCAAAATTCCACTTCTGAATCAGTCAAAATGTCTGCTTTCCTCCACTCCTCTCAGTCAAAATGTCTGCTTTCCTCCACTCCTCTCCTGGAACTGTCAAGTGCTGCCATTTTAAACCAGAAGGATGGTGATGCCCACGAGGTGGCTCCCTGCTTATGAGCACTGGCTGCCCTTGTAGAGCTCCCAACCCCTGCCCTGCAGCTCACAGCCATCTATAATTCCAGCTTGATGTGAGACAGGGTCTCACATTAATGTCTAGGCAACCTAGAATTCACTACAAAGGCCAGGCTGGCCTTGAATTCACAATAATCCTTTTGCGTCAGTCTCCGGAGCGTTGGGATTAAAGGTGTAAACCACCATACCTGCTTCCATCTTCTGTGATTGTATCACAGACTTCGCTCAGTGATGGTTGCCTGTTTCCAGATGCTTCTGCTGTGGGCCTGCCTGAGAGCGTGACTCTTAAAGTACTCACCCTGACATTGTGAGGATGAAGCCCTCCAGGATGCTGAGACATGTACTGGGCCAGGTCGGTATGCTAAACAAACCAGCAGAGAAAGAAGGGGCAGAAGTTGTCAGTGGAACTTAAGGTCCTAAATCACACCCTAGACCTGGTGGGGAAGTTCAACAACAACAACAAAAAAATGGATATTTTAAAGTAAAATGTAAAGGGAAGATAGCCAGATCTTTCTGATTATCCCACTGTTAATATCAGACATAATATCTTTCTAGTTGGCTGCTGGTACCGGGAGCCTGTTTCTTGGCACAGGGACACCCATTTGAGTGACTGGCATACAACACCCAGCAAAGCAAATTTTCTCTTTCCGGGCATCCTTGAAGGCAGGTCAGGTATACTTACCTCAGGATTTCTTTCTGTTCATTTGGATCTTTCTCTTTCTCTCTCTCTCTCTCTCTCTCTCTCTCTCTCTCTCTCTCTCTCTCTCTCTCCAAAATACAAGTTGAGTTAATCTTTAGTAAGCTTATATATGGTCTTTAAATATCTTGTGTTGTTTATCTATTCCTTATGTCAAAGAAACAAATCAGGTTCTATTACCAATTAAAATAGCCTTTAAAAAGTGCCACATTTTTTCTGAGAAAGCAAGTGCACGATTCTAGTTTGCTACTGGTGGCGAGGGGGACAGGATGGAGAAAATCCAGGTAAAGAAGTCTGACTGATTGCCAGTGAGAGCAGTAAGGCTACACTTTAGCACATCAATGATCCATCATACCGTCCACACCATAATGAAAATTTTATCATGCCATAAAATATTAACAGATTCATTATACAAGCACCAGGCTTTCCCCTCATGTGCTGTAAGAGTCTGAAGAACTCACCATGTATTCAAATACGAATGTCAGAGTCTCTTTGGTGTGAACAATGTCATGCAAGAGGACAATATTGGCGTGCTTCAAGCCCTTCAGAAGAGACGCTAGAAAGATTTGAATAAGATATTACATCAATCACTGAGAGTGAAAGTGCCTCTTTGAACCTATTAACATATATATATGTTTTATATATATATACATATATATGTTTACACACACACACACACATACATATGGGGACAAATCTTTTCTGGAAGAATATTTGAAATGACAACAGACCTTTATTATTTTAAAAATGGTGACCCACTGCATTTCCACAACTGCCCTCGCTAACCGGCTTGATGGTTGCCAACACCACTTCCATCCACCTAATCCATTTTCTCAGAGCACTCTGGGCACTTTGTGAGAATCTCTCCTTGGAGATTCTCACCGTCCCAGATTCAGAGCTCTAGGAGCCTGGGCTCAGAGACATACAGCCCATTAGAGGAGTGGGAAACTGTCTAATTCACCTCTTAGAGCAGGAGTTTGTAACAAGTGGCCAGGCTCTGAAACGTTGGGTCCAGCAAGGGACCAAGGAAGCTAATAGACATGGTCAATGGGAAGCAGGACAGGAGCATGGAGCAAAGAACTGTGGTAAACTGTGCAACATGGAAGGGGTTCTTTTATATTTATTTATTTATTTTTTGGTTTTGGTTTTTCAAGACAGGATTTCTCTGTGTAGCCCTGGCTGTCCTGGAACTCACTCTATAGACCAGGCTGGCCTCGAACTCAGAAATCTGCCTGCCTCTACCTCCCAAGTGCTACCACCACCGCCCAGCTATGGAAATGCTTCTTGAGGGAATCTTGCAAAGCTCCTCCATGGACTGAGCTTGGGAAGCCTGTGGAGTAGTAACCCTGACAGCTGTCTTTTGCCTACTATGTAACAGGTTTCTAGAAGTAGCTACTTAGTTATTTATTTGTTGGTGCTGGGGATTCAGCTTAAGGCATTTTTACCAGTGACCTGTCCCCATTGTTACCCCATAAAAGCATCCAATTAAAGGGGGAGAGATTGCCACAAAAAGGCCTAGAAAGGCTGTCTTCGGCAGTTCCAGAGAGATGGAGGACCCATGACTTGAGAAGGATGAAAACAAAACAGGCTTAAAGAGATGATAAGTCTCAGCATGAAGACTCTAGTGTCCTTAGAACTAAGGTGATGTTGGATGCAACAGATCATGCAGGGGACTAAGGCTGGAGGGGTTCTGCAAAGTCGGGGGCAGCTTGGATTACAGAGCGAGACCCTGTCTCAAAAACAAATAAACAAACAAAAGACTTAACAAGAATGGAACAGTATAAAACTCAAATCACAAACATCCATGTACATGCATACTTAGGACATAAAAGGAGAGGCAGGAATATAAAGGGGAAGAACTCTGAAGGGAGAGACAAGGGGGACCAGACTGAGTACAGGAGCCGAGGACAAAATATCCCATAATCTTGCTCACAGAGTCAGGAGTTAAATGCATAGAGGGCTGAGGAGATGGCTCAGTGGGTAAAGTGCTTGCCACCCAAGTATGTGGACTGCCTCAGGTGACCAGCACTGCATAAAAGCTAGGGAGGAGTGGTAGCCCAGCTGAAACCCAGGAGGAGTGCAAAAGGGATCTCTGGAGCAAGCCACCTACACTGGCTAGCTCAGTCAGCAAACATGGAGCCAGGGAGACTCTGCCTCTCTACATACGATAGGCATGATCAAGGAGGGCAGTGGAACTTCTGGCCACTCGAGGAACCAAGTATGCGCACGCACCACAGAGCACACAGATAACAGATGTATGTACGTAGGTATGTATGTGTGTGTGCGTGCATGCATGTATGTATGTATGTTTTTATGTGTGTTCTATGTGGTATGTGTGCATGTGTGTTGAAACCCACTATTTTGTCCTCTAACTAAAAATATTAATTTAAAAAAAAGAAAAATAGCATATTGAAAAAAAAAAAGTCCTCAAAATTCAGGTTCTGTTTTTGTGCCTGCATTTCTACTTGATGAATCTTTTGCACCACTCTTTCCTACTCTAGAGCTCTACAAGATTAAGAACAAACAGACTCAGAGTTGTGGAGGAAGCTCAGTAGGTACATGCTTATCCTACAAGCATGAGCACTTTGGATCCAAGGAACTCAAGTAAAAGCTTTTTGTGGCAGTGCAGAACCTATACTCCCAGCACTAGGGAGCGCAAGGCACGGGCTTGTGGGAGAGTTTAGCAACTGGTGTGCTCCCAGTTCCGTGAAAGATCCTGGATCAACAAATAAGATAGAGACGCCATTGAGGAAAGCACCCACCATCAATCTCTGGCCTCCACACGCCTCATCACACATGTACAAGCACAGGTGTGTGCACATACATGCAGCTCTGCCATCTGGGAACACACCCATTCCCTCAGGAACCTAACCTGTTTGTTGTGCTTGTTATTGGTTTTGCTTCCTGATGGTCAGTCTCCCTTCTAGTTAGAACTCCATTATTGTCCTCAGAAAGCCAACACTTCTTTGTGTTTTTTGTCTTTTGTTGTCTTTTGGGGTGTGTGTGTGTGTGTGTGTGTGTGTGTTTTGTTTTGTTTGAGACAGGGTTTCTCTGTGTAGCCCTGGCTGTCCGGGAACTCACGCTGTAGATCAGGCTGGCCTCGAACTCAGAAATCTGCCTGCCTCTGCCTCCCAAGTGCTGGGATTAAAGGCGTACGCCACCACCGCTCAGCTTCCATCTCTCTTTTTGCTGAAAGCCAACACTTCTTAGTCCATTCCTTTTTGGTCGAGCTACCCTGCCTTTACCCAAGAGCTGCTATGAGACCTAGAAGTGTCCATGACTGGACAGTTCACAGCCCCTCCTACTTTCAGTGAAGATTGGGTCGAAGACAAGCAAACCCCAGCAGCACAAGAAAGCCCTCCTCTGCTGGCTGGCATCTTCAGGAAAGAGCCACTTTCCTTTCCACGGTGTGGGATTTTCCTTGGAGGGGCTGGGGCCAGATTACTAACATCTGCTCACAACATGCGTGGGCATAAAAGGAAGTCAGAAATTAGCTGGGGTGTAGTTCAGTAGAAGAACACTTGGCTCATATGCAGGAGCCGGGGGTTCTGTCCTCAGCACCACATAGACACACAGACACACACACAAACACAGACATACACACATACTTTATTTCATACCACACACAGACACACAAACACACACACACACACACAATTAAGGCAGAGAAACTAGTTTGGCTTATCAGATGTCTTAGTAGTGGCATTGTGGCATTGACAGTGCCATGCAAGCCCGTAGTTGTTAAAGTGGCCACTACTCTTATTCCTTTTTTAAAGTCAGTTTGAGCTGTGAGCAGCAATGCATGCCTTTAATCCCAGCACTCAAGAGGCAAAGACAAACAGATCCTTGTGAATTCGAGGCTAGCCTGGTCTACATAGTAAGTTCCAGGACAGCCAGAACTACGCAGAAAGACCTGGTCTCAAAAAACCATGTCAGTTTGGGGCGGGCCACTCTCCCAGTTGAAAGAGTTCTGTTGTGCCTGCCAGTCTACTGAGCTCTTCTGAGCAGTGCCCACTGGGTCCTTATGGACCAAATTTATTATTTCACTTTTAACTGTGAGTTAATTTTGTAAGTATGAAGACTGGCTTCACTGCATCTGTTTAATGTCTCTAGGCCCAGACTGACATCTGCACATTCTCAGAGTTGACTGTCTTTTGGATGCCACACCACCTCCTTAGCCAGCTACTGAGCCAAGAGTAAGCACTTAATTTCTCCAGCATCTTAAGTGATGCTGAGTGTCTTAAGGGAGAGCTGCCTGTGGGGCCAGGAGTCCTCCCAGGAATCCTGGCCCTGACACACTTTCTCTCAGTAAGCTTTGGAGAATTTTCCACCTTATGGAGAGAGATACCATCTTTCTTGACTTCATTTCACAGGGTTCTTATGAATTTACTCAGACCCCATTCCTAAAGCCCTTGGCAAACAGCAAATGTTACAGATTACACTTAATACTTCACACCAGCTTCCCACCGTGAGCCTATAAAAACTCCACTCCCAGTCGAGATGGCTCAGCGGGTAAGAGCACTGACTGCTCTTCCGAAGGTCCTGAGTTCGGATCCCAGCAACCACATGGTGGCTCACAACCACCCGTAATGAGATCTGACGCCCTCTTCTGGTGTGTCTGAAGACCGCTACAGTGAATTACGCTGGAGGGGGGGTGGCCAGCAGAGGTCCTGAGTTCCATTCCAGCAGCCACAAACATGATGGCTCACAGCCGTCTGTACAGCTACAATGTCCTCATACACATAAAATAAATAAATCTTAAAAAAAAAACTCCACTCCCAGTCATAAAATCTCATTTTCAGTATGTTTCTGCTAGAGTTTTCAATACCTCCCAGATTTATAGCAATGACTTCTGACGGTCAGTTGAGAACATGTGTATTTTAGGTACATTTTTATTTATGAATCATTTCATAACTTTCTGTTTCTCTACACACATATGTATTTAAGGACAAAGTATCCACAGATGTAGCTCACTGCTTACCTAGTATGCCCAGGGCTTTGGATTCGATCCTTAACACTACACACAAAATCACATTTTCTTCCAGAGGAAATGCAAAAACAAATTGCTAAGAATACTAGAATAGTTTAATTAATTAACTTATACTATTTACGTATTTATTTCAAGACCAGGTCTCCCTGCAGCCCTGGTTGTCCTGGAATTCAAATATGCAGGCCAGGCTAGCCTCAGACTTGTAATGATTCTCCTGCCTCTGTCTCCCAAGTTTTCGAATTGCAGATACCTGCTAACACAGCCAGTTTTCATTTCATTTTTAAAGTAATTTTGTTCTTACATAATTGTATTACTAAAACTCCTCCAGCTGACTTTAAAAGTCATGGTGGCATGTTTTATTAACGCAATGCTAAGACACTCAAAGAACACATACAAGGGCGAGGCAGACTGCTGACAACCGTGGGCTTCAGTCTTAACGTCTGTTGTTTTCTCAATAATATGGTTTTGCATGAAAGGGGAAAGTGCCCTTTGCTCCTTCCTGTTGTGAACTCGTTTGTATCAGTCTTACCTTCCGCTCACAGTACCTTTGCAGAAGTAAGCTAAAGTGGTTCACACCTTCTGCCTGTTATGTAACTTAGAACTCCCGCCAACAGCAGTCTCTCTCCGCTTCCTTTTTCATGCCCTCCACCTACCCCCCTGAAAATCTACTGTCAATTCTGCAAAACATATCAGAGCCCTCCCTTCTTTCTGTGTGGTTGACTGCTGTCCTGGGCTGGGCCATGCTGGTATCTAGCAAAGGCACCCCGAGTGGTCTCCCCGTTTGTCTGTCCTGCTGACTCTTCCTTCTAGAATGGTCTGAAACTGTGGCTCTTTCCAGTAAGTCAAAACAAATCTCTTCCGATTCTCAACCCCCACAGTGACCTCTCATCTCACTCCAGGAAATCCCAAGGCCTGAGCATGACCTGCCAGGTTGCTTCCCTGCCCCCCACACTTGCTCTATACCCTTCCTTAGCTCTCACTTCTTTCCATTCTCACCACCTTGCCCACTGCCCCCTCCCATTATGACTGTCATTTTCTTCACCCACAATTCTCTTGTCTCCCCTGTTTGCATGCTTTCTCCCTCCCCTTGAGGACTCTGCTCGAACTATTCACATAACTTATGGGCTTCCTTGTCTACTCATTGCAGATGAAGTCGCAGCCTTCTGCCTCAGACATCCCAGCGAGCCTCTGATTCCTCACCTCTGTTTATTCCCCTCCCTCGTTCTGATCAGTGCTGGCCAACAGATAGATACATACTTACACACACACACACACACACACACACACACACACACGCACATCTGTGCTGTCGCTCTCCCCTTTGCTTCATGGATAACAGCCACTCTTGCCTTTTCTGCTCATTGGATCCTTGGTGCTTATTAGGACAGGGCCAGGAATGTTACTTACTATTGGTTTTGTGATTATGTCTTCCATAGAATCATATGTACAGAGTTGATGGCAGTGTTTCTGTTGAAGATGTTTTGGCTCCTTGCTCCTGTTAGGCACCTTCCTTGCCTAGATCAAAAATTGTTCTGTCTCCTGCTCATGTTTACTATTGCTTTGCCAATGCCCCAGGATACTGAAAAGCCATATGGAAATGGAATTTTGCTGAGGGGATCTGCATGAAAATCGAGTCATGGTTTAAGTCTTTAACTCATGGAATTACTGGTACCTGATGGAGTCCACACACCAGAGGGTCTAACCTGCTCTAGCCTCCAGGTATGAATGAGAAAGAAATGCAGTGAGAAAAGGCCTTTCTTTCTTCTACTTCTGAGGATTCTCTGGTCATTAGAGCAGGATAGGGGATCTGATCCAAACAAAGATTAAGGATATAAAAGTCAA
>JADRCD010237512.1:0-12701 GCA_019843815.1 Montemys delectorum | reverse complement strand
TATGTTAATATATTAAATATTATTAAATGTAGTATTTAATATTAGTTAGAATTATTATGTAATTAATGAAATTTAAAATAATATATTAAATGTATCATATTTAGGTGAAGTCTTTGAGTACTTAATAATTCAGGGAAAATATTTCCATCTCACAATGTCATACAAATGTTTAATTTATTGGTTTCCTTTTTTTTTTTTTATGATCTGCAGTTGAATGATTTTTTAAGGAAAACTGATGTTTTGCCAGCACGGTGGTTCATGATATTTTGATGTTACTCTATACTGTTCTATTTAGTGTAGCAAAAGATGTGAAACACAATAGTCACAGATAAAGCAAGTCTGTCTCCCGAAGTCCTAGAGTACACCTGTATATCCTGGTAACCCTGGCAACCAAAGCCTTCCCGAGTCTATAGGCTGTTTAAAGACACAGATTGACCCCTACCTCCTGACTTTGCACTTCCAGCGCTAACACAAGCCTGGCATATGGTGCTCAGTAAATGTTTGTGAATCAATAAAGAGTAGGCCACTTCTAATGAGTCTATGCAGGAGTCAATAATGCAGTCCATCCCAACTCCATTAGACACTGAACAATAAAGGATTTACAATTCCTTAGGTTACATTCTCTCTGGTAGAAGAGTCACAAACTGAGATAAGGAGTCGAGTTATGAATCCCAAGAAACAGTATGATCTAGAGAAGTGCTTGTTAAGGCAATGAGTAGTTCTGATTTCTTTGGAAGCTAAACCCCCATCATATTTGTGTCCTCTGGTGTGACGGTGATGTATTCTGGGGGGAGAGGTAACCAACCACGTCGTGCTGAGATTTGAAGACTGCTCCAACAAAAGGAATTCATAAATGGTACTATAAACCACATCAGAAGTCTGATCATACTTGGGTCATAGGCCCTAGTAGGAAAGCTACTGTTGTTTTGCTAAGTGAACATGACATGACTGTTAAATTGCCTTTGGATATTTCTGTTTATATCCATAGATTAACAATGCTGGCAGCTTTGATCAGAGACGCTTCTCTTTCTGTGTCTGGGCAACAGTTACTGAAGAGACTCATAACTGGTTAAAGTGCTAAGAATAAGTGCTTGCTGAATGCTCATCCTTAAATAAAACATCTGTATTACCCTCTCCAAGGCCCAGAGAACATGAAAGAATAGGAGACCGGAAATAATGTAAAAGCTGAAAGTGTCGTAGAACGGTATCTTCAGGGGATGACACAGCCATTGCCAAGAAACTCTCAGTCACTGTGACAGCCTGCAAGACACTGGGCCTATCAACATCCCACTGTGGAGGAGGGGAGCTCACAAGTCCCCAGAGCTCCCTGAGGACCTACACATAATTAACAGTTCCTAAGGGACAAGGCATCTCTTCCCTGGTATAGCCACTGCGAATTTGTTCATATTCCTGTAAGTGACCTTAATTAACTCATTAGTTCACTCCCCCAGAAAATGACATGAAAGTGGAGGTGGTAGAAAAATATTGATGGGGGTAAATGTGATCAAAATAGATACAAAAACGAAACAGTCACAGTAAAACCCATATTATGTACAATTGATATATGCTAATACAAAACTTTTAAGGCCAGTGAGACAGCTCGGTGGACAAGGATGCTTGCCACACAAGTCTGGTGAGTTCTATCCCTGGAACCCACATAAAGATTGACAAAAAGAAAAGCCTGTACAAGGTCGTCTTCTCACCTCCACATAGGCATTGCGGCACAGCTTTGAGTGTGTCTATGTGCATATGCGTGCACACACAGACACACACACACACACATACTTAAATAATAATAATGATAATGATCATAATTTTACATTTTAAAGTCCCTCTCATATGCCATTACCCTGGGGTTATTTTTCATAGGACTGTAAGTATGCGCTGAATATGTTATGTCCTTGATGTGATCAGACTCCTGTCAGCCCGGCCTGCCCGGCCTGCCCTCCTCCATCTGTGGTAATAGCTGACTTGAGATATTAATCAGACTCTTGGTTGATCTTATTGGATGACCCCAGCAAGGTTCCTGGAGCTCTTTTTAGTGAATTTTCTCACGAATGGATTAGGAGTCGTTACTTTGCAGTGATCTCGAAAGGATTTCAGTGGCAACCGTTTCTCATTTAACTGCTGCCATTTCAGGTTCTGCAGGATGAGCGAGCGGGTGAGCTGCTGAGCACACACGATCTCACTCTTTGCTAGAGAGTCACTTCTGAGTTTGCCCCCATTTTTACACAGAGAGTACAGAGAGCCGCTTTCTATTTCCCACTTTTACTCTTGCTGAAGGAGATGCTTAAACGGTGCAAGTATTTGCAGTTTTATGTAGCAGAGCAGGGAGAACGTAAATATAACAGACTTTAGTCGTATCTACCCAAACATGCTGACTAGATTTGTGACCTGAGACAAGTCACTCAGCCTCTCTGAGGCTCAGGCCCCTTCATTTCTACAAGGACAACACTTTGTACTTCCAGGTGTTGGTATAAAGGGTTAACAACGACTGTGGTGAGGAGAGGACTGCCAAATGCCTGGTTCTCTTAAGGAAACAAGGTAGATAGGCTGAAGGTCCTAGGTTCAACCCAAAAGCTGGCTGTTTTTAGAAAGGTACTTAGGGTCTCTTCCTGGAATGTCAATATGGAGTTCAATGAAACTAAGGTACATTCATATAAATCCATAAAAAAAAAAAAAAATCAACCTACTCAAAGTATTTTCTCCCAGTTGTAAAAATAAGTATTTGAAATGTGATTCTGGGTCAATAATAAAAGACTCCTTTAAACTGCTACAAAACCCTCTGATCTTTTTTTTTAATCTTTTTTTTTTTTTTTTCCGTTTCCATTTTGTTTTGTTTGATACAAGGATTCACCGTGTAGCCCTGGTTTGCCTAGAACTGGCTATGCAGACTATGCTGACCTTGAACTTAGAGTGATCCTCCTGCCTCTGCCTCCTCAGTGCTGGGATGACAAGTTTGTATCACCATATCCAGTTCTTTCATCTTTTGATTAGCAAAAGGATGAGGATAGTAATAACCTGGGCCTGTAATTCCACCGACCTCAGGATACTAAGGCAGGAAGGTGACAACAGAGCAAAGACAGCCTGGCCTACAAGTTGAGTTCAAGGCCAGCCTGGGCAACTCAGTGGGACCCTGTCTCAAAATAAAAAATGAAAAAGAGGGCTGGGCAAATAGCGTAGCTGTAGATTCCTTACCTAGCCCGTGTTTGGCTTTGGCTTTGACCCTCAGCATCACGGAGAGAAGCAGGGATGTTGTGTATCTAATAGTCAGCAGAGTGCCTGGCCATCTCAGACGCCCGGCACATACTGCAGTGTGAATGCACATAAGGTTCTGAGTGTTGGTTTGAATCAGATAGTGTTTGAAAGTTTGGCGATACGATATAATTCCTCTAAAGGTGTTAAAGGACTGGAGGGTGCATGAATGCTTAGTAAGAGTTTCCCTTAGGCTTTTGTTAATTTCATTTTATTATATATGTAGATCACATGAAAACAAACATACATGGAGAGACTGTCCACGTAGCGGAATCCCACTCTCTAAGCTCTGGGCCGCCACGCCTTCAGAGCAAGCAGATTTCCTCCGGAAAAGAATTCCTGCTTCAAGGGTTTGGAAAGAAGGCTGTCTCACTCTGAGTTTCTCTGCGCATGGCTTTTGGTTGCCTTTGTAGCTAATGACCCTGGATTTTAACTAATGAACTCCAGCTGTCCTTATCTTGCTTCCCAGCCCTTCCCATTTAACCTCCGACTCTCTGGTCTCCTGGGCATCCAGATCTTAAATGAGGGAAAAAACGAGCCAGTGCCAAAGTTCCTAAGTGAGGCCTCGCTTTCAAGGCTGCAAGCTTTTTACCCAGGAGGAAAAAGAAGCAGCCATTGTTAGAAACTGGAAGTTGAACCACCTCCGATGTGTCAAAAATCCTTTTGTGGTTTTACATATCATACAAGCAAAGCTTTCAGTAAGGGGCCAGTCCCATAAAACAAACCGAGGAAGTCCACACAGGACCGCTAGCTGTAATTGTGAACACCTGTGTGGGAGGCGGCTCTCAGCAAACTCGCAATACGAGAATGGCGTTGCTTATAGAACAATACACACCCAGGGGCTTTGAGCCGGCCGAGAACATCTGTTAGCAAAACCTGCTGCAAAACACATTTCACTGTGACTGCCAGATGCGGAGTTGGAGAACTTAGCTCTGGGGAAAATAGCAACAAAGCCCAGTGTGAGCCATCAGTGAATTCAAGCTCACAAAAACTGATGCCCAGAGAACAAGGGGAGCCCATGCCCACAGAGCCTCTTCTAGTGTGGTGACTTGGTTGTTGTTGTTTTATTGTGTTCAGAAATACTCTTCTGCCTATCCACACATCTGTCTCCAAACGTGATCACGTTCTCATTTGGACCACTGATAAATACACTAGTAAGTGCAGCTTCCGTCATGTTAAATGCTTAAAACCATGTGTTCCTCCAGATTGCACCTGATCCTACCAGGATGAGTCCTCACTTACACTGAGAGCCTTTTGGCCTTTCTATTTAAATGTAAAATGTTTCCCAGAGGCTTCAGAGACTTTTGGAAAATGGCATCAAATTGAATTATAAACTCATTTTCAGAATTGTTTTTTTTTTTTTTTTTTATTTTAAATGCCTGCTTGCATAACCCAGTGTTCTAAGTTCAGTCAGTCTAAAGCCTGCCTCCATTAGCTACACCGAGTCTGAGTCATTCTGTTTACAACAGCCTCTGTACACTTAATATTTGGATTGTCTGCTCAGTTAAGGCTTAAAACACAGAATGAGGACTGGGGCTTTCTCTGCTCATTTCTCTGTGCATTCAGCGCTATCCTTTTGCATATAGTGTATACACAGTAAAGAAGGGAAGACAAATAGCTAAGACGAAGAAAGGAAGACTGAGGAAGGGTCATATCTCCCCACCCCCCAGATGAATAATAATCCCATCATTCAAATGGCTCTCATTGGGTGGGGATTTAGCTCAGTTGCTAAGAGTGCTTGCCTAGTGTGGTGGTTTGAATGAGAAGCATACTCCATAGGCTTTGGTATTTGAATATTTGGTTTCCAGTGGCTGGCATTATTTGGGGGGCAGAACAGTTTTGCTGGAGGAAGTACGTCGCTGCAGGCTCGGTTTTAAGAGCGCACAGCATCGCTCACTTCCGGTTTGCGCATGGGATTGAAGGTGCCATCATTTTAGCTTCCTGTTCCTGCTGCCAAGGCTGCTGTTTGCTGCTCTGCCTCTCCTAACCCGGTGCTGCGATGGACTCATCTCTTTGGAACTGTGGGTCACATAAACTCTTTCGTCCTTAAGTTGCCTTTGGTCGTGGTATTTTATCACCACAGCAGAAATGTAACTAATGTCCTAGCATGCTTGGGGCCTTGGATTCGACTCCCAGCAGGGAGTGTATAACTGAGTGTGGTGCTGCAGCCATAATCAAAGCCCTTGGGAGAGATAGGCAGCAGGAGCAAGGATTCAAGATCATCCTGGTTTACACAGTTTGGAGCCAGTGTGAGCTCTCTGGAGACACTGTCTCAAGCAAGCAAGCAAACAAACGAGCTTCAAGTAAAATGTTGATAAATTGTATTCTTTAATTTTGGTATGTTAGTTTTAAATTTATAAGCTATTAGTATTAAACACTGTGGTGTAAATAAATCTCACTGATCAGTAAAACATGACACAAAAGTAATAAAATAAAATAATAAAGAACAAAACAATAGCAGTGACTAATAAATTGAACCCTGAAAAAAGACTGTTGTGTACTCTCATTTGATCTTCATAACAGCTCCATGAACTATATACTATTATCAGCACTTTTTTGTTGTTGTTGTTAAATGAGACAGGGTTTCTCTGTGTAGCTCTGGCTGTCCTAGAACTAACCTGTAGGCCAGGCTGGCCTCAAATTCATGGAGATCAGCCTCCCTCTGCCTCCCAAGTGCTGAGACCAAAGGCATGCCCACCCAACTTAACAGCTCAATCTTAGATAAGCAGTTGAACCAATATCACCTCACTGCAGTGGTATGTAGCAGCCAGATGATGCAAATTTGGATCTATTTACTACCTTAGTATGCTGTCCAGGGTGTAAAGAAAACACAGGAAGCTAGGTTTGGTAAGGCACACCAGTCATCCCAGCTCTTAGGAGGCTGAGGCAAGAGGACTAGATTTGAGGCTAGCTTAGGCAAATTATTGAAACCTTATCTCATTTAAAAGAAAAGAAAAGGAAAGGAAAGAAAAAATAGATGAGACAGTCCCTGAAGGAGAGAGAAAATGCCTTCTATTCAGGAGGCTAAAACAGAAGAGCTGAAAGTTCAAGACCTGCCTGGGGAACTTAATGAGATCCTGTCTCAGAAAAAAAAAAAAAAAAAGTTTGTGTGTTGGACCCTTGGCTCAATCCCTAAGCACTGCATGAAAAACAAAAACAAGAAAAAAGCTATAATCAGGGAAATCCCTTCCATGGATTAATATGCTGTTACACTTCTCTTTTAAATGAATTTCTGAGTTGTAAAGACATGGTCTTTGCATGAATCCAAACATATGGGAAACATTTAGTAAATGATCATGATATTAACAGCAGTTTTGGGCTTTATCTTCAAGAACAAAATAATAGTGTAAATAATCTTGGGAAACTGGCAACAAAAGCGGACTTTGAAAGGATAGTCGTCACTTCTGCAGATACCAGAGGCCGCATGCTGAGTGGAGAGATGGACTCCTCCGCTGTGTTTTACCACACTGAATAATCAAAACAATCTCTGGGGTCCATTTTTTCCTGTTCTTACCTTCCCGGATAGCTGTGAAGGGGACTCCCTCCTCTGCATTCATGCTGATGACTTTTAGAGCTACTAGTTGTCCATTTATCCTAGAAAGGGGCAGACACACACACTCACTAAGATGGTTCAAAGCAACAGCTTACATCGGAGTCTTTTAACAAACAAACAAACAAACAAACAAACAAAAAACCCTTTCCTTTACAATATATCCTAGTATTTAAACCTACAGTTTTCTCAAAACACAAAGATCATTATGTATAAAACATGTTACACATATATTTTGAAACATCCCTCTCTTTGTTAAAGTGTTGTAGTTTCCTTATAGAACATCCAGAGAAAGCAGATAGGCACAGAGAGACCATCTCCTTCATAATACCTTCTGATCCCTCTGGTGCACTTGAGCCAGCCTTGTGTGTCACCTAACTTTGGCTGTGGCTTCATAACTGTCTCCTTGCTTGAACATTTGTACCTCTGTCTACTCTCAGTAGAGGAGCTGGAGCCACCATCTGAAAGTGAGAGTCAACGCCTCATTTAGTTTTCAGACCTTAGAGTATTTCCACATTTCTTGTCAGATGACAGCCACATTCTCTTTTCTTTTCTTTTCTTTTCTTCTCTTCTCTTTTCTTTCTTTTTGTTGTTCATTTCTGTTTTTGCAGAGGGTGGGGAGATGCAAGTTTTTTGTCTTATTCAGACAGGGTCTTGCAATCTAGCTCAGGCTGGCCTCCAACTTCCAGTTCTCCTGGATGAGTCTGTTAACAGCCAGTGTCTTACTTATAGCAGCTTCCAAAGCACCCCCCGATTTGCCTAGTCTCCCCATCCCGTCTCCCGTCCCTCTCCTTCCATCATCCCACTCTCCACTTATTTATCCCAGAAGATTTTGTGCAAGTTCTTTACTACCATGGTGTTTCTAATACTGTGAGATCCGTACAGCAAGGCCTGTTCTCTCTCAGTTCCATGTTTTCTTTTCATTTTATCATTCATGGTAATTTTTAACAGACCAGCTGGCTTTGAGTTCATAACAATATGCTTGTCTCAGTTTTTCAAGTGCCAGGGATAGAGGAATAAGCCACATGCCTGGTTTTATGATTCCCTCTTACAGAATGTGGTATTTAATAATGCTATAGTATCTTATCATACAAATACATTACAATGTGTTTTGCCAGTTCCAAATTATAAATTGCAGTTTAGGGTTATTTTAAGAATACTGTGCTGAACATGTAACTCTAGCCCTTGAGTGGCTAAGGTGGAGGGAAGGTTGCCACAAGGTCAGCCTGGGCTACCTGGTAAGTTTAAGACCAACTTGGGCTAGCATGAGACTGTCTCAATGAAAAACCATGGCGATCATTTCTGCAGTTAAATATTTTCCCATAGCTCCCATTGTTTCCTTAAGGTAGGTATGGAATTGCTAAGTCATAGAGTAGGCACTGCACGTGTCTTTATTAAAGTGAGCCCATGCCCAGACTGCTTCCTAAAGAGCACTGTACTGCTGAGCTGCATTCTCAGCTATATTGATTTAAACTTCACTTTTAAAGAACAAGTTTAGGATTTTAGAAAAATTAAGAAGACAGTATAGAAAGTTCGCATATCCTTGCTCTTTCTACGACCATTGACTCTTAGGAAGGCACAGTTGTTAGTTAGTGAACCAAACTGGGCATGATGACCCACACCTATACTTATAGAACTTGGAAGATAGAGGCAGGAGGCCAAGGAGTTCAAGGTCATCCTCAGCTACACAGGAAGTTCAGCTGGCCTGAATGACGTGACTCTGTATCATAAAGCAAAGCAAAACAACAACAACAAAAAAACTAAACTAAGAGAATGTACACTAATGATAATTAATGAAACAATATTGATACATTATTATTAAAGCTCATAATTCATTAGGACTTTTAAACTTTTTTAAAACAATTTAATCTAATGGATTTTTCTACTTTTTTTTAAAAAAAAGATTTATTGTATGTATATGAGTACACTGCCACTGTCTTCAGACACACCAGAAGAGGGCATCGGATCCTATTATAGACGGTTGTGAGCCACCATGTTGTTGCTGGGAATTGTACTCAAGACCTCTGGAAGAGTAGTCAGTGCTCTTAACTTCTGAGCCAACTCTCTAGTCAGGACTTCTTTAACTTTTACTTCATGTCATTTTTACTGTCCAGATCCTATTCAGGACGACATTTAGTTGTTGAATCTTGCTAGGTCCCTCTTGGCTGTGCAGTTTGTTTTCCCTGGGTTTGATCACCTGATCATCAAACCTGGGTTTGATGGTTTTGAGGAGTGCAGGTTAAGAACTTTAAAGGATGCCCCTCTCTTAGAGTTTTTTTTTTTTTTTTTCCTGATTTTTCTCTTGTTCTTCCATAAAAATGTTTTTGATTGTTTGGGCATTTCACATCATGCACCCCAATGACACTCATTTCCCACTGATGTTTCTCTTAAGATTAAACTGGAATTCTGAGTTTGAGGGAAGGCTCAGAGCATCTTGACCATATTCTATCATGACTTGAGGCTCTTGATGTTGACTTTAACTGCCTGTCTGAGGTAGTATCTGTCGCGTGTCTGTTGTGAAGTGACGATCCACCACCCCTATGTTAGGATCTAATTCACTGAGTGTAACCTGCACCTTAGGCATGGATCCACTGAGATCCACTTCTGAGAGAGTAGATCCACGTAACTACCTGGGGTTCTTTTCCATGGGAGATTTATTTCTTCTCTCTTCTTTATTAATTTATTGAGCCATTCATTTGTAGCTGCAGAAAGTCATAGATATTTTATTCTTTGGGTTATAACTCAATACCACTTAATTTCATGCCCCACTTTTGGCAGTTTTACCCCTTGGAAGCTCTTCCGATGATGCCCATGAGGCTTTGCCAAACCTCTCCCAAGTGTGGGCTTAGATTGTTTTTTCCTTCACAGTTTGCTCTCTGTGGGTATCATATTTTAATTTCAACTTCATTACTTTTGGAACTGTATTTCCCAGTCTTCTCTATTTATCTCACCCTTACTTCTCCTTTTTACAGGAACATTTTACCCAGACTTTTGCACTTGCTCTCACTTTCAAATTTTGAACTTTAAAAAAAAAAAGTATTGGGGCTGGAGAGATGACTCAGTGGTTAAGAGCACTGGCTGCTCTTCCATAGGTCTTGAGTTCAATTCCCAGCAACCACATGGTGCCTCACAACCATCTATAATGGGATCTGATGCCCTCCTCTCACATGCAGGTGTACAAGCAGATAGAGCACTCATATACTAGGAAAGGAGAAAAAGAGATTTAGGGAGTAGCGATCACAGGAGGTCCCACCCAGCTAAGTTTTTTTTCTTTATGCTTACAAAGGCAGACAGATTCCTGAGTTCTGGGTAATCCTGGGACAGAGCAGGGTTAGACTCAGGTGTGATAGAGATGGTAATTTCAGGATGGGGTTCCACCCAGTTATCTTATTACCTGTGCTTAACAGAGGCAGGCAGATCTCTAAACTCTTTTGCAGTGTTAAAAGAAAATGTGTGCTTGCTGTCTTCAAAGAATTAAGGGGCTAGGGTCTGAGGATGCTTCATGGGATAATCAAAAGGAAACCTGGAGCAAATGACTGGATTGATATGTAAAATAAAAGACTGGGCTTATGATCTAGAGGAGATGATCTATCCGGTGAATGTTTTAGAATAATGAGGGAGAACTGCTTGGAGAACTGTCTTGAGCAGAAAATAGAGAGAGCTGATCTGGAGATCTCCAGAGAGGGCAGAACCAAGAGAAAGCAGGCTGGAAAGCTGTATCAGCAGAACACAGGCCGCCAGCTTGGATCCACGATTTGACTTTGTCATTTGTTTTCGCCACTCCCAGACGCCCCTTCCTCAGAACCCCTCTCCAAACTGATTGCCTCCTACACCACTTCCTTAAGTATTTCAAGGGGCACCTCTGTTCAGTAACTTGAAAACCTGAAGTCAGAGAAGCACTGACATCCTCATATAGTAGCTTCCAACTGCCCTAACTTTGCAAACACCTTGGAGCACACACATCCTCCCTGCTGCTCCCCTGCCCTCCCCCTCCCTCCAGCTCTCCCACGTTGGGGTTGGCTCTGTGGTTCTGACAAGGGAAGTTGGGGGGTTTTGTCTTGTTTTTAACTTGTTTCTGCCCTGCTTGGAGTTGTCCTCCTTGTCCCTGCATCTAGTTTCTTCTTCACCTCCCTCAGATGCCCTGCTCAAATATTCCTTTCTCAGCGAGCTCTCTTCTCACCTCTCCATTTAAAACTGTAAATAGCCCGCTGCCCTCTGGATCTGCCCGTTCTGTTCCTCACCAGGGCACTCGTCCCACTTTGAGCCACTATTTTACTAGTTCCTTTATCGTCTTGTGTTCCTCCCACTCTCCAAAGTACTCCTCACAGATAAAGCCTGGCATGGAGCAGCCCAGAGAAGGTGTTTGATTACAGCAGGCTGTCTGACTTGAGGTTTCCTGGACCACAGCAGCTGTTTAGGAATCCGCTTATTTTAATACCGACAGTCAGATTTTTGTTGCTTCTGGGAGGATAATTTTCTCTACAATATTTTCTAAATAGTTATTTCTAATACATAAGCAACTTGTTCTGACTTTGTAGACTGATCACATGAATGCTATGTGTTACTAGGTCTAATAATCTCTTAGATGATGATCTTAGCCTTTTTAGAAAGACCATGTTACAATCCAATAATAATAATAATAATAATAATAATAATAATAATAATAATAATATCTTCAGTCTCTGTCTTTTTGCAATGGTTAGAACATCTACAATAGTTTGTTTGTCTGTTTGTTTGTTTTTTGTTCTCTTTTGAGACAAGGTTTTACTCTATCCCACTTAGCCTTCAATATACCTGCGGCGGCCTCCTGATATGCTACCATACCTGGCTCTTTCTGGTACTTTAAAATGTGCTTTTATATCATAAATGTTCAGTTATCATGGTAGCCTCCAGTTTTAACCACAAAAAGTAAATCTTTTGTCCTCATACCTCATACTTCCCTGTGTACATCTCACTCTGTGTAAGTACTGTTTGTTTGTTTGTTTGTTTGTTTTCCCTAAACAAGGCCATGGAGTACACATTATTCTGTAGACACAGCTCCCCACCTCCTTCTTCAGTATTGAGCTTCTTTTTATATTGGTTCATGGTATGGTAAATATTTACCTTGCCTTGCTTTAATGGATAGTTGAGGCCAGTTTTTATTTTTATTTAGGCTATTATAATATGCACATATGTAATCCTTTTTGTAGTATATTAAATATAGTGGAAATATGTTATTCTTTCATTATATATATAATACATACATTATTCTTTTGTGACAAGGTCTCTCACTGAATCTGGGGCTAGCCTAGTGACTACCAAGCTCCACTGATTGTCCTGTCTCCACTCCTTCCTGTCCTCACAACAATTGGATTAAAGCATTCATAGCTTCACCTGGATTTTTACATGGATATGGAGAGTTCAATTCAGGTTGGGAAGCATTTCTGATGGAATTTTTCATTCTATTCCTAAACTGAGTTTCTTGAAAGCAATATTTTATATTCTTAGTTCCCGGGATAATCTATGGTCATGAATCAAATCCTGGTTCTATATAACTGAAATTGTATTTCCCTGATAATCTTACTTTAACAAAGACAGCACAAATATGCAAACTCCAAGATAAGCAAAAATATTTAGTTTTGTAGTATTTGCACTTTTAAAATATGGCAATCATTAAGTCATTGTTTTCTCTTTTGGAGTACCGTAAGCTAAGGGATAAGGTTTTCCAACTCTCCTACCCTTACTAAAAGGTAGATGAAAGACCAGAACTCCATCTTCAACCCAGGTACACTTAGGTTTTGAATAAGCATTCTTTTTTCCCAACCGTTCGGTATATTTTACAAATGCAGAACATAGTTTTTTAGATATCCCACACTTTGAGATTTAGGAAGGGATAAGAAAAGCCCTAAAGAAACCA
>JADRCD010237511.1:11758-26052 GCA_019843815.1 Montemys delectorum | reverse complement strand
TCTGTTGGAGTCCCTTCTCTTCTCCCACCATGTGCTTGCGCCGCACTGAGCTCAAGTCAGCAAGCTTGGCAGCAAGACCTTTACCTGCTGAGTCATTTGTCAGTCCAGTTGTTTATTTGGTTTTATCTATCCCGATGGAAGTGCCTTGTTCTGAAGTTATTTGTGAATTCGGTGGGGCAGGGTACCTTGTCTTAAAGGGGTTCTTTCCCACCTTGGGGTACTCGGGTACAAGCGGCAGCAGCCATCTTCCCAGAGTTGGAGGGACTTGGAGAAATGGTGGCTGTATGCACCCTTGGCTAGGCTTCGAGCTTCAGTGGCTCATGCTGGCCAGAAGCAACACTGCAGCCATTCACTTCAGGAGAGAGGTTTCCAGAGATCTATAAAGGCCTGCCTATTTGAAACAATTAAGTGTTAAATCACTGTGACTTGCAGGGCAGAGGTTCTTTGAGTATAGCACTGGAAGCTAAGATAATCAGAGGTGGTTTGCCACGTGCCAAGCACACTGGACTGATACTATTGCACGCATGAACTCCCAGCAGCCGTGGTCCACCCTCCCCTCCCCCAGACAAGTCAGCCAGGATCCTGGTGTAGATGGAGAGATGTTTAGACCCCACCCCTACTGAGGACCTATTGGCAGTAGACAGTTGCTAGGAGAAGCAGCATCATTCTTTACTGAGGATATGTCTCTAGTAAGTGTCTCATGCTTCAATGGATGGCTCCACATCCATGACCATATGAGCTGGACTTAGTGGAATATTTTAAAAAGAGAGATGTGATATGTTGGGAGGAGAAGTTGCTGAGAAGTTACATGGGGTTGTTGGAAGAGGGTATGCAGGATTCTATTTCACTGAATACATTGTGAAATTCTCAAAAAAGGAAACAAACTTTTTCTCAAGTTCAAAAAAGGGTAAAGGGTACACAAATGACTTCTTTTTCCAATTCCATTTTCTACCTGTGTCAGCCTTGCCCTCTGGTGTGTGGCTTCTCTTCTATCCAGGTCCTGAGTTGGTATGAGTGACCTTCAAGGGTGCCTGTGCAGGTGTGGACACGCCTGTATATCATGCTGACTGTGTGAACTTTGGCCATGTGTGCTGGCTCAGCCTGTGGTCTTCTTGTGTGGACCACCATCTGTGTGTAGGAACAAGTGTTCGCAGTGAAGAGAGGCTGACCATCTCAGCCTTAGTTCGAGTCCTTTCTTCGCCCCATTTTCCTGATTGCCCCAACCTTCATTCTACATGAAAAGAGTGATTTTTCTCTTTCCCTGTCTCTGTGCCCTTCTAGTTGACACATTTATTTCTGCTCCCTCTTGTCTGTCCTTGACATCACCCAAGCCCTCAATGAGGGAAAGAGAAAATTAAAAATAAGTAAAGAAGAAGAAAAAGGAAAAAAAAAAAAAGGCACAGCCTCCCCTGGCAACCGAAATACGTCTAAGTGTAGCATAATTACCAGCGCTCTGCCCTCTTCCCTCCCTGCTGCGGCAATTCCACCAGCCCCACAACATACACTTACGCCCTCGGCTTCTCAGGGCGCTGCACGCAGATGGGGAGATTTGATTAAAATTACAGTACTTTAGGTTCAACTTCACCTATTAAGAAAGGAAAAAAAAAAGGAAGATTGGGTGCTGGACTTCTTTCCCCTTTGCAGAGAAGTAACTAGGCCAGGGTAATTATGGGGCCCCGCAGTGCACCCTCAATGGCTCCCCGGTGATATTTTCTCCACTGCCTGTCTCTGTGGAGGTGCAGGTGTCCACATGAATGACAACTGTGCCAGCAGAGGTACAGTGTCCCCTCTCTGCCTCTCCCCTTCCCCCATTCCCACTCCATCTCTGGCCTTCTTCATTTTTGTTTCTTTATCAACCTGTTCACCACCACCCCCACCTCTACTGCCTCACCCCCCACCTCCACCCCCTCACCCCCACCTTCACCTGGTCAACCCCACCTCTATCCCATCTTTTACTGAGAAAGAGAATTAAAGAGCAGATACATCCTTCAGCTACTTGGCAGCACACAAGGAGAGAGAGGCCAAGTGACTCACCCAGGGTCACACAGCATACAATGATGGAGCCTAAATTCAAACACTCATGTGTCTAGAGCACTTTTGCTAAATTATCTACCACCATTGTGGTTAAACATGCCATGACTCACTGGACCCTCCATATTGAAATACTGTGATTCATCTACACAAACCAGGTAAGTTCTGTCCTTGATTAATCAAGGAGAGGAGGCACGATATTACTTTTATTGCACTGATGCAAGAGCTGGGGTGCAGAGAAGGTTCAATGGATGCCAAGAAGTTGCCAGCCACTAGGTGTCAAAGTCAGTGTCAGACAGAATTTGCGTACACCCTTATTCTCATGCAATGGCGGGTGCAATTCACTGGTGACACACTGTGTCCAAGTGTCCCTCTCTCCAGGAGTAGGACTGGTAGCTGGCCCCCTGTTGGGTGGTATATGGATGGCACATGGAATAGCATTCAACTGCTTTCCATGAATTTACATGCTGGAGCCAACATCCTTCATAAAGTCCTTCCTGCCACTCAAGGTCATTTGAAAAACATGTGGCGAGGGAGATGGCTCAGAGATGCAGGCCTTTGCCAAGCAAGAAGGATGACCTGAGTTCAGTCTCTTTAATCAATCTATAAATTTCTAGGTGTGGTGGCGTGCGTTTACAATCTTAGTCCTCCTACAGTGAGGCGGGGTCGGATACTGAAGAGTTGCAGAAATAACAAGAGATACTGCCACATTTCAATCATGGTAGACCCAGAAAATCAGTTTTCCAAAGGTTATCCTCTAGCGTCCAAATGTGTGCTGTGACTCACACGTGCATGTGTGCATATGTACACATACATATGCATATACACATGCATACCCATACACACACATACACGTATGCATGCACACATACACACACATACATATAATAGACATATGCATATACACATACACACATGCATGCACACACACATACACACATGCATATACACACACACTCACACATACACACATGCATATACACACGCACTCACACATACACACATGCATATACACATGCACTCACACATACACACATGCATATACACATGCACATATGCATATATACACATACATATAATGTACACATGCATATACACATACACACATGCATGCACTCTCATATACATACATGCACATGCACACACACATACACACACACACACACACACACACACACACACACCTCCTCTTTCACATTCCAAGCCATTCTACCCGTATTTCACTTCCTATGACTAGACTGCACTTTCCCTCTGGAGTTAAAGTTTTTTTGTCACTGATGGCATTTAGGGGTGACAATTGGCCAATGTTATAAAACAGGAATGCCCTCAGTAGCAGCTTACCTTAGCTTGTGTTTATTTTTATAATTAAAAAAATTAATTCTTAGAGAATTTAATAAAACATGTTCTGATCATATTCACCCACCAACTCCTTCTTGGTCAACCCCACTTTCTTATCCACCGGACACTGAATTCTTCTCTTCATTTCTTCAAACCCATGAGCCTAATTTGGTTGTTCAATGACTCTTAGAAATAGGACGTGGTCTACACAGTTTGTTTCAGGACAGCCAGGGCTGCAGAGTGAGGCCCCATCTCAGCAAAACAGAAACAAAAACAAAGCCATAAAGGCTAAAAACAAAACTCAAAAATCCTGTCCTCTTGTGGCAGCTGTGATTGGCTCAGAAATTATGAGTTTGTGCTGTTCCTGCAGAGTACCCGAGTTTGGTTCCCAGTGCCATGCACTGCTCACAGAGACCTGTGTGTAACTCCGGCCTTAGGGGATGCAAAGCCCTGTTACGTTCTCTGCTACTGCTACAACACACACACACACTCACACCCATGCATACACATAATTAAAAAATAGATGAAATCTTTTAAGAGTTCCGTCCTCTTTAAATGCACCCGCCAGAATCGACTGTGACTTACAGAACACAATTGGCACTAATTTAATTTTTCCTCTAAGTCACCAAACAATACAGTCCCAGTTCTTATTAAATAAGCAGTTCCTTCTTAGCCTCTCATTTTTTTATTCACCTAATAAATACTTATTAACTGTCATTGTGTCTGGGATGGTTTGTATATGCTCGGTCCAGGGAGTAGCACTCTTAGGAGGTACGGCCCTGTTAGAATAGGTATGGCCTTGTTGGAGCAGGTGTGTCACTGTGGGTGTGGGCTTTAAGATCCTTTTCCTAGCTGCCTGGAAGCCAGTCTTCTCCTAGCAGCCTTCAGATGAAGATGTAGAACTCTCAGCTCCTCTTGCACCATGCCTGCCTGGATGCTGCCATGTTCCCACCGTGATAAAAATGGACTGAACCTCTGAACCTGTAAGCCAGCCCCAATTAAATGTTGTTCTTATGAGAGTTGCCTTGGTCATGGTGTCTGTTCACAGCAGGAAAACCCTAACTAAGACAGTGTCTCAGGCACCTGCTTGATTGTAAGAATGGACCCACATCATCCTTCAGTGCCCTCATCCATCCTACAGACTCCCTTCATCATCACACTGACTAGTAAATCAAGTCTCCACTCAAGCCACATGGTGGCAACTAATGGTTTCGGGATGTGCTTTCATGTATGGCTTAGCAAGTCACATTTGTGAAACCTTCTGTGGTTAGCCCTCCATATCCAGGGGTAGGGTCATCCCTGATCCTAGGAAGGTTTCCCTGAAGGAGCAGAGCCAATAAAATGTACATATTATAAAATTTATAAGCATTTTAAAAGGCCGTTTGTTAGATTGGCCTTCACGAGAGGAGCTGAGTAGTCCAACAGTAGTACACTGGAGAGGATTAGGCCCAGAGGATACTCAGGCCATGACGCTAGATGGCTCAGCAGTCCCACCATGGCCATGGGACCTAGTCAACCACTGGTGAGTTGCAGGCATTGACTTCACATTGGAAAGCTGGAGTTGGGTGTCAGTGGAGAGGACTCCAGAGGACAATGACAGACACACTTGCTGGGGAAATAGCCGTCAATACACGCATGTGTGCATGTGTGCTGCTTTCATCTGGGCCTCTTCGTATCTGGGACATCCTTAGCTGGTACCACCCTTTTGGAAGATGGGCCTTCCCATCAGTTACTGCTCTCTGGAAAGCCCTTGCACACATGCTCAGTGGTGTCTCCTAGGTGACTCCAGATCCCACCAAATGCACAAGACCAAGCAGTGCCACTCCTGCACCTGCGCACTCAGTCGGCTGCTGATTAAAAGCAGTAGGTTTGTTTTTATGGCATCTGGGAACTGGAGAGATGGGTCAGCTGTGAAGAGTGCTTGCTGCTCCTCCATAGACCTTAGTTTTGTTCCCAGCACCCATGTGGAAACGGCTCCCAATCACCTTAGCTCCAACTCCGACCTGGCACCCTCTTCTGGCCCTCATGAGTACCTGTAGACAAGTGACAGACAGACAGAGCATCACACACACACACACACACACATACACACACCAGGGAGCAGGGGAGAAAGAGAGAGAAAGAATTAAAGAATTTTTTAAAAAAATTACATCCATACTGATCATGTACAGACTGTTGGGTCACTATTTCCTGAATAATATAATGTAAGACAACTGGTTTACACATAGCTAAATCACTAAAATGAAGCTCTATGAGTATAGCTGTCCAGCGGCCAAGGACAAACTGGGTTTACCTGAAAGGGGAGCTGGAAATGAAAAAGAGGCAGGGGGCGAGAGAAGAATGAAGTCAAGACAAGGTTCTGATCAAGGCTCCCAGTTTAATATTCAGCATTGTGTTTATATAGGGAAAGCCCACAGAACCCATTCTTAGTTTTGCAAAGCAAGGTCAACACAGCAGTCTATTTTTCTATGTTCCGGTGGGAAACTGCACATGCAACCAAGGCAGATGACTCCACCAAGGTCAATGAGGTCCATTGTGGCAAGCACTTAAGGTCTGTCTGTTGAAAAGACCTGCTCAAGGCTGGGAAGGCCACATATAAGTACTACAGAGATGATTTCGAAGTGTAGAGAGTGAGTATAGGGTGTGTACACATCCATATCATCTTGAACAGTAGCCTCCAGTATCTGAGACCTATCACATTCAGGTGCCACGGGATGGTCACACTTAATAAAAGCATCCCTGTATATTCTGGGTGGCTCTCACCCTACTTCTCACTGAACCTGGGCAGGTCTGGCATGGATTCTTTTTCTACAAGGTTTTCCAGACTCTTTCTGGGGAGATATGAATAAACATGCTTTCCCTTCAAGGCACCAACAGCAAAGCACAAGAAGCCATCGCACGTAAGTCTAGTATGGTGACCCAGTGAGTTTCTTAGGGTGATAAATGGCAGCATGGGTGACTCAAAGACAACAGCCGCCACTGAGAAGCCCATTCCAACATGGGGGATGACTCAGGAAAGCTGCATCCCTGGAGTTCTGTGTATGATTCATGAACAGCTGGGCTGGTCAGGGAGTTTCTTGCAGGTAGGCTGATGAGGGAGTATTTACTCCTTGGCAACTGTTCACTGCTTCTGTAAGACAGGAAGGGGACTTGTATACTCTTTAAGTTTCAATTTAGTGAGACTTGGGATGTTTTGGTTAGTCCCTGAGACTTCTAAGCTTCAGTTACTTCCTGAGTCATGCAAATTTCCCTTGAGGATGGGGACATTTTAATTGAAAGAAAATAGCTACTCAACACCCAGCCTGGGCTAGTTCAGGGAGGAGTCATATGGAGAGAGCTGTACTATTTTGGGAATCTTGGCTAGGGGTCATCTAGGGATACTGCCAAGTTCATGGGAGGATGAATAAAGAATTGGTCTTCCTGGAGAGAAGACCCACCTTGAGGAAGTAAAGGCAGCAGGAAAGAGAAGTAACAGTCAAAGACAGAGGGTGGCTGACCCAGTGACAGGGAGATCCTGAGGTTCCTACATGGAGAACAGGACAGGCTGTCTACCAGAGTATGAAAGCAACAGAGATCTGAGGCTGGGGATGAGGAAGTAAATTTGAAAGTAGCAGTTGCCTGCCCAAGAGTAAAGATGACAGAGACTCTGAGGGGCCCCGGAAGAGAGCTATGTCATGGACTCTGAGGACCATTGAAGGAAAGTGAAGTCATTCATTTCATTACATATTGATGCAGGAACAGAAGCAGAGAGAGAGAGAGAGAGAGAGAGAGAGAGAGAGAGAGAGAGAGAACACAGACCACAGACTTTGTTAGGAAAGTTCCTGTGAACTGGGAGAATGAATCTCAGAAGTATGACTCTCTCTCTCTCTCTCTCTCTCTCTCTGTGTGTGTGTGTGTGTGTGTGTGTGTGTGTGTGTGTGTGTGTATGAGCATGCGCTCACCCAGGCTTGAGGGTGCGTATGTTTGGGGGTACTCTTGTATGACTTTACTGGCTTCAGGGGGTCCTCCCCCTTCTGGACTCCTTGTCCTTAGTAAGACTTGCCTGGGCTATCCTCTCTTGGGTAGACTGTTCTTCTTCATGGACCACCCTCTTGAGGAAGAGTAGGTGGTAACAACCCAAGGAGAAGGGGGACTTCCTCTTAAAGGGTCTAATCTGTTTTCCAGATTGGTCCACTTCCCCCCCGACCTGTCTTCAGTATTGCTGCGGGGGTCCCTATTGTGGTCCTGATAACCTGTGAGGTCCCTCTCTGGCATTCCATGGTGCTTTCCCAACTCACTGGCAGCTCCTAGATAAGAATTTCAGATCTAGTCTGAAGCCTGGCTGATTTGGACCCTGCCAAGCAGCTTCCCTGTCTGCCTTTGAGCACTCTTAATAAAGTCCTTACCTCTCAGTTTTGTTGCTGTCTCAGTTCAAGTTCCAAAAGGACACAAGAACTTTCCAAATGGAGACTAGAGGTGGGAAGATAGATGTGGCTCAGCAGCTCTGAACTCCATGTTCCTTGCTCAGGGCATCAGAGAACTTCCACTGGGGTCACTGATGGCCATCTCGAGACATCCTTTAGCTGCCAAGGAGCAGTTCTTACTGCTGAACCTTCACCTACAACCTGTTAAGGCTGGTTCCCCAAATTCCATCTGGAGCTGAAACATCTGAGCCATTGCATGCCAAGAATCGCCATCTCGAAGCGATCCAGGCCAGGGCATTGCACCTGTTCTACTGTGCTTTCTGCTGACATCGTAAAATTACTGGTGCACCTTGTGGATGAAAGGGTTTACTTACTTGGCTTACGTGTCCTGACCAGAGTCCATCACTAAAGGAAGTACAGGACAGGAACTCAAGGAGGAAGCCTGGAGGCAGGAACTGAAGCAGAGTCTGGGGAGGAACACTGCTTATGGGCTTGCTCCCCAGGGCTTATTCAACCTGCTTTCTATGCAACCCAGAACCCCCTGCCCAGGGGTGGCACTGTCCACAGTGGGCTGTGTTTTTTTCACAGAAATCACTAAACAAGAAAACACACCATGGACTTGCCTCCAGGCCAACTTGGTGGGGACACCTGCCCTGGGCTAGTTCCCTCAGCCAAGGCTCCCTCTTCCCAGGAGACTCTAGGTTTGTGTGAGTTGACAAAAACTTGTATCTCGCCACCTCTCTGGCTTTCCCTACTCTTTCTAATCCCAATGGTTATTTTCATTTCCGTCCTATGTTCATATTTCCTGTGCTTTTTATTTTGGACAAAACGAATGAAGCCAGAGAACAAAATTGGAATGGACCCTTTCTTTGTAGTCCTCTAGAATTAATGGGGATGGAAAAAATATATAAAAGGCTGGATTTGATTCTGGTTGGGAAATCATTTTCATTGCCACGCTTATTTTAGCAAAACATTTGTCCCGTCCCTATTTATACAACGGGATTTGGAACAAGCCCTTCCTGCCTGCGTCCTGCTGCCTGTCGGGGAGAAGTCTGACTGGAGAAAACCACTGAGTTCCGTAGTCCTTCCCTGGCTCAGAAACTGATCCTGAGTGCTTCAGCCTCTGCCCTAGGTGAGGCTGCTGGATGGGGGCAGGGAGAGTTCAGAGGAACAGCACCGCCTGCAGTGTGTCGGAAATTGATTCCTCCGTTTCTCCAATGCAGCTAAGTTACTGCTGCACACATTTTCTCAATTATAGAAATCACGAGAGTCATCCCAGCCACCACTCCATGCTGCAGGTTTGGCAGGCTTATATCAGCACAGTGACGATGATAACTGAATGACACTATCAGCTCCCTGCCATGTGCCAGGCTGGGTGTTAAGGGATGTGGGTCAGAAACTTAGTCAGGATTTCTATTCCTGCACAAAACATCATGACCAAAAAGTAAGGTGGGGAGGAAAGGGTTTATTCAGCTTACACTTCCACACTGCTGTTCATCACCAAAGGAAGTCGGGACAGGAACTCACACAGAGCAGGAACTTGGAGGCAGGACCTGGTCAGAAGCCATGGAGGGATGCTGATTACTGGCCTGCTTCCCCTAGCTTGCTCCACTTTCTTGTAGAACCTAGGATGACCAGCCCAGGGATGGCACCACCCACAATGAGCTGGGTCCCCCCACCCCAGTATAAGAACTCATCCAACCTTCAGCCTTTGAGAAAGCACCCCAGCATACTGATAAAAGGTCATGATGTCCAACTTGGTTCTTTCTTCCAGGTCTCAATGACATCTTGAAGGTCCCAGGGTATAGCTTGGAGATTTCACTGTCATTCACTGTCCTGTTGACTCCCAGGCTTCTACAGCTGAACCAAAGGTTAAGGATACCTGTGTTGTCTGTGTCTGTCTGTCTGTCTGTCTGTCTGTCTGTCTATCTATCTATCTATCTATCTATCTATCTATCTATCTATCTATGTATATGTCTGCCTGTGGGTATGGACATGTGTATGCACATACCTGTGTGTATGCATGTATGTGTGTGTGTGTGTGCTCATGTGAGTGCACGTGAGTGCATATGCAAAGGCCCTAGGTGGATGTGGGGTGTCTTCCTTGACTGATTACTCTTCTTTTTTGAGACAGTTGCCTCTTACAGATCTTACTGCTCTTAGATCCCACAAGGCTGGTTGGCCCACGAGCTCCAGAGATCCACTTTTCACTACTTCACTGGTGCTAAGATCACAGATGTGGACCTCCAGACCTCAAGAGATCTGGGAATCCACACTCAGGCCCTTCTGCTTGTGTGGCAAGACCTTTACTGACTACACAGTCTCCTCAGTGTTACTATCTTGTGGTTTGGGGACAGGATCTCATGTGGTAGTCCAGACTGGCCAAGAATTTCTAACCCCCAGCTTCTAGAATACAGTTATCACAAGCCTTTGTCACCAGTTTCAATAACAACCTTCGCCAGCTCACGCAGTGGGAGTTTATTACGAGCTCACCTGTCAGACTGATTAAGAATGATTGGCAGGTAGCCTCTCTGCCCGGGGAGGAGGACTCCAGCTCCCATCAGATGCTCTGCTCTCCATCACCCAGTGGGTGGGTGAGAGGAGAGAGTGAAGAAGAATCACTGCCCTCTTTACAGCCACATACCTGCCTTAGGTAGCACCTCATCTTGGTGCAAAGGAGTCTGGGAAATGCAGTTTTGCACTGGACAGCATGGGCTCAGTTCCCTTCCAAGCCAGTTGATGTCAGCCATCCACTGGTCTTCAGCCCGTGTCCTGGAAACTCCATCACACTCCACATTTCTCTGTGCATCTTGGATTATGTAACCTTGTGTTCATTTTTAAGAAATCTGCACAAGGATAAAAATCTGCGCTGTCTATGTACTTCTTAGAGTCCAAATATCTGAAGACAGGGATCAGTACTTTGGTGGGATGGCTGTCACTTGAGACCGAGCATAAACTCATTTTATTTTGCAGAGAGAGAGAGAAGAGATAGAAAGAAAGTATCAATCTTTCAGAGGTGGACACCCAAGTGTGTCTGCTTGGGGCAAGTGAGGGGAAAGCGTCACCCCGTTAAAAAGAGGGTGCTCTCTTCTCTCATAATCTCTGAGCTCACAGCTGCTCATAACATCTCAGAGGATAAAAGCATAGGCTAGTTAGAAAATTCCCAGATGTGTATGTGCCAGAGAGAAGAAGGCAAGAACACATATTGATGTTACTGTCTCTTAGTGTTGCCCAATCCTGGAGCTGGATGAAAATTCAGAGATCTTCCTCACCATGGTTCTTATGGGACAGAAGGGACAGTGGAGCCACAAGAATGGCATCTCTCAGTCCTGCTATTTCCTACTAATATGCCAGATGGGCTCTTCTAGAGTAAGTTTGGGACCCCACAGCACTCCTGCCTGAAACCTTCAGCTTGTCATCGCTACCAAACGACAGGTGGTGTCACACCACCTATGCCACCCGTTCCTGTCCTTCCTAGCTACTCTTCCTGAGACTCTTACCTTCTAAGTGTCCCCTCTGTCCACATCCACCCACCATACTGGGCAGCTCTACCAGATGAGGAAGGTCCCTTTGTCTAGCTCTGCTTACCTTCTACTTGTAGTTTTGAGACAGGTCGGAGGTCACCTGGTACAGATAGGAACTCTCTTCTCCGCAGTCATTCAAGGCTCCATGACTAAGCAGTGCTCACTGCACGGAGCCAGGGTGACTGTGATGGGTGCGCACGTAGTGACTCACCCTTCTCAGTCTTTGAGGCTGTACTCTTCTGGCATCCTGAGTCTTTTGCTCAACTGTAAGTACCAGGGAGGTATCAGGGCGGCTCACCAGTTTAACAGTACAGTGCAAAGCTTGCCTGGAAAGCAATGGGATCTGATCCGGGAGAGGGTGCTGGGTCAGAAGGCCCCTTGGTTAAATACCATTCTTTCATTTCACAAATGGCTCTTGGCCCCTATTATATGGCAGCTGTAGTCTTGGGCACAGTAGTTTAACAGGGAGCAAAGCAGACATTTATAGCTACTCATATAATGGGTGTCTGGGTTTGGGGCCCACTTGTTAGTTTAAGATCATCTTGAGATCTCTTTGCTTAGGTCTCTATATGGCTGCTCCATTCCTATCTCAGGGTAGAGAATGTCACTTATCATGGTGACCTTTGCCGACCTAATTTAAAGCAACATCCTGTTCTTTGTTTTTATCCTTCGGTCTATACTTTCCTGGCAGCATGGCCTGAACTTTCATCCACTGAACCTTTATGGTTCTTACCAACTTGTCAGTTGCCTCACTCCTGGGGCAGAGGCATCCTGAGGGGCAGGGGCTTCCGCTTTGCTACTATTAAACTACCGTGTCCAAGACTACACCTGCTCTATAATAGGGGCCAAGAGTCATTTGTGAAGTGAATGAACGGCATTTAACCAAGGGACCTTCTGACCCAGCACCCTCTCCCAGATCTCCTGGGTTTTCAGAGAGAGAAAGAGAGAGAGAGAGAGAGAGAGAGAGAGAGAGAGAGAGAGAGATCAGAAAGGCAGAATTATAGTAGATACTATTGTTCTGCAATACAAGTAACAAACAGAATTAAACAATTGAACCAAAGCCTCCAATAATTCCTCAAAGTATAGTCAACACGGGTCCTTTTAAATCTCACTTCAGGTGACAGGTGCTGTGAGAAAGGAATGGCCGATTTCTCTGTTTTATTTTTACAATCAACTTAGTAGTTACAGTGGGAACAATCAAGGGATGTTGGCAGACCCCTTTTACTTCAGAGTTGGAGGAAGCAGAGGAATGAAGAATAATTGCATTTCAACCTTTTATCAGTCTGGGGAGCTCCTTTAATATGCAGAGAAAACACATTAGAATAATTTGTATAAGTATGTAGTCTGGACTTTACTATAAGCTTTCTAAAATGTAACTAGCTGTGAAGGAGCCTAACCCAAAAGTATGGCACAGATGCTGGTCATAGTGAGTGACTGAGGGCAGCTCATTGTAGTTATATCAAAACATGGGGATTTATATTAAGGATATCACTGAGTTCTAAACTGGTATAAGATCCCCCCTCGTGTGTGTGTGTGTGTGTGTGTGTGTGTGTGTGTGTGTTTAACCAGTCTTCCTTTAATGAAGTGAACTGATAATTCCCATTTGAATTTATTCTGGCTGTAGACAAATACACTAAAGCTTTAAGTATATAATTTTTAACCTCTTAGAAAGGTTGAATGATGTGTTATGAAACTATTACTGTGCATGGCTCAAATTCAATGCACCAGGAAGGAGCTCCATTAATCCTAATTTAACATGCATCTGCTCACAATTTGGAAGAGGAAATTGGCTAAGAACTGAAGAAACGGTCCGTATTCATGCGCACACACAAAAGGCTCCTGGCTCATACAAGAGGCCCAAGTGACTGCTGGGTGCACAGAGCTCTCCAAGCTAGAAGACCAGGGCAGGGACAACGTTGCCCCTCTCCCCACTGACTCGCCTTGGCCAGTTCTCTACCGGACTGAGACAGTGACCCTTCTACTCTGCAAATCATGCCTTCTTAAAGCCTCTAGGACTAAGTTCAAGGTCAAATACTCAAGTCAGTCAAGGTAGGAAGGAGGTGAGGGAGCCTCTTTTCCTGTGGTAAAGAAAGAATGAAAAAAAAGAAAGGAAGAAAGTGAGAAAGAAAGAATGAGAAAGAAAGGGAAAGAGAAAGAGAGAAAGAGAAAAAGAAAAGAAAAGTGGAAAAACTTAGGACCATTCAAGTGTGCAAAGAGCTCTTAGAACAAGCTAAGTTAAGGAAAGTGGCTGAGTGTAGGCAGTTGCTAGTGTTAAAAATAAGGCTGCCTCCAGGCTGGGCTTTGGAGGGCAAGGGGGCGTGACCAGACAGAATACCACACGGGAAGCCGGAAACTACAGTCAGGAACAGAGGCAAGAGGTCTAACTGCGGTAGATAATTTTCACTGTCAACTTGACAGTACTTACAGGCACCTAGAAAGTTGATGAGGTACACCCAGGTGTGTCTCAGTGCATTTTCAAAGAGGAGGAACAGAGGAGGAAAAACCCACCCAGAACGTGGGTGTCACTATCCTGTGTGCTGCGGGTGTGGATGGGTTAATGTGGTGGGGGAGGAAATCCATTGGATTCTGACATTCCCTCTTCTTGGCTTCCTGACCACCACGACGTCTTGGTGTCCACCACAGGCTGCCATCCCATGGTGCTCTGCGTCATAGCCAGCCCTGCATTGCAGAGTCTAGTGCCTCCCCCCTTTGAGCTCAAAATCTTGATTAGAATGATAAGCTGCTTCTGCCATTTATGAGATCGCATCAACAAGAAAACAAATGTACTCCTAGAGGCAGGCTGCAGAGGTTAGACCATGCTGCTCAGAGGGAGAGAGCTCGCCATCGCCGTCTTGCCCGGATAGCGATTCGGCAGTAGCTAATAATTAGGATGCAGTGTACAGCACCAACTTTACAGTTTAAGGACCAGAGAATCACTCAACTTCCTACTGGGCCACGGCAGGCAGGCCACTGCACTCTTTGTCTCCCACCCCCATGC
>JADRCD010237510.1:9564-27982 GCA_019843815.1 Montemys delectorum | reverse complement strand
CTTGAACCAACAAACCTCATTCATCTAGGCTCTGGGTGCCAGGGCTACCTGGACAGCTAGAAAGAGGTGGAGTGTGGAATGTACCAGACTAGCAAGCTCCTTACACACACACACACACACACACACACACACACACACACACACACACATGCAAGCACGGTCAGGACAACCTTCTGAGCCGTCCTATTTTCTTCATCCAAAGCCACATCAGAAATGACACTGAGAGAGCTCTTCCTTATAGTCCCCAAACATCTGTGCAAACTGGAGGAGACAGGAAGCCATGTGGGTGATCTCTGAGGTTCCCCCAGCTGACATGCCAGAATTCCCAATGTCTTCCTACATAGAGGCTTATCATGAATTGATCCCAAAGGAAGGAACAGAACTGCCCAGCAGGGAGGAACCATGTGAAGAAGATGGCATTTTAGAAAGATGGCCTTCCTGGGGTGGCCTCACCAAGAGCCCCACTAGCTTCCAACCTCTATTGTCACATGTCCTTCTCCAGGTGCTCATCTTGTGGCACCAGCCCCAACTCTTGTCCTGGTCTCTTAAGGGCACCAAGAACATATGAGGTCAACCAACCCCATACTCATATTCCCACCTCCAAAACACCAGGGAGCCCATGCAGTGAGCAGACAGGTGACAGGTTCTCAGTAAGACCCTCCAGATGAGTAGAACCCTGAAGCCCACAGTGACAGCAAGCAGCTTTCTTCCTGTGAGCCTCCATCACAAGGCCCAGGGCACACAGAACATTGATATGGAGCTCAGCTGGCAGAGCCACTCTCCTCCAACCTTCAAAGCAGTCTAGGGACCCCTTCATCTGTCACCTGTGTGCCTTCCCATGGTATGGAGAAAGAGTGCACAGCCATGCCAGTAGTAGCGTGGTCTGGTTTCTAAATCTTGGGAAGGAAGATGAAAGGGAACTCTGTTAGAACATCTGGGCATATTGTACACACTTTAGCTCTGAGTCGAGAGTAACCCAGCAGAGAGAGTTGCTACTACATTCATTCTGCAGAGGAGGAAGCAGGCTCGGATGAGAATCTTGTGGCAATCAGCAGTAAGACACATCCCAGGGCCAGTAATCCACTTGCCTCACAAGCCCAGGAATCAGGGTTCAACCCTCAGCCCTCACATAAAAAGCAGGGTGTAAAAAAGAGCTCGAGTTTCTAATCCTAGCACAGGTGAGTTGGAACCAGGCAGATCTCTGGGGCTCACTTGCCATCCAGCCTTGCCTAATTGGCAAGTCCCAGACCACGGAAAGTCCCTGTCTCTAAACTGAAATACAAGGTAGGTGGGTTGATCTGTCCAACACACACACACACACACACACACACACACACACACACACATACACACACACACACACACACACATACATGCGCACACACACACCAGCCTAGGCATGTTTTAAGATGCCTTTCTGAAGCTTTCCAGAGCAGAACACCTAGAAGTGCCATCATGCACAACTGCAGGGTGAGTGACATCTAACTGTTCCTCTTGGCTCTCCATTCCTCTCATGACTTCCTCCAGCCATCCCTACTTTAACGTGTGTTCTGTTTCCCATATTCATGCTGCCCCATGCCCACAGCTTGTTCAGAATATAAACAAGAGGCTGATGAGAAGCAACTACTTAACATTTCTGACACCTTCTTGTCCCATTTCTGAAACTCACCTTTATGTCTTCATACCTGATCCCACCCCCCGGGAGCCCCTCCTTGTGAATGCTGGTGTCCAGTGGTAGCACCCATACTCTCCTAATATCCGGAGCTCACACAGAGGCTTGACTTATCCCTGTCTGTCTCCTTTCCCTGTAAACCAGACAACCTGCTCATCTAGTCTTCTTGACTTCAATTTGATTATAACTCTCTTAGCTTGGGTCTCAGAAGCCATAGTGAAAAGTCCCTCCTACTGCAGCCTGGGTCCAAATACTGCTTTTATGACTCTGAATCCATGAAGGCTATTTGGCAGAGTAAGCCTTGCTTGTGTTACTGGTTATGCATGTTCATCTTGTGATATTAAATATGGAAGATACCACACATGCATAGCATTCAGCTCATAGTACTCAATAATAGATGACTATTATTAGTATTTGTATTCACCCATTTTTCATTGCTAGGACAAAATGTGTAGAAAATTAACTGAAAGGAAGACAACTTTAGGCCCATAGCTTCAGAGGCTCCAGGAATGGCTACTTGGCACCATGTCTCTGGGCCTGAGGGGCCTGAGCGGAAGTGAATGGTGGACTAAGGCTGTAAAGGCAAGGTAGCCAGAATGCGGAGTGAAGGCAAGGAACTACTAAGAAGGTACACCCTTGAAGGACACGCATCCAGTGGCCTCCATCCCCCTACGGAGCCCTACCTCCCAGTGTCTACCACCTCTAAATAATGCCATCTCTTAATGGACTAAGATAGAGCCTTCGAGATCTGATCCCCCCCTTCTCCGCCGAAGCTCTGCTTCTGACCCTGCTTCAGATGAACCTCCACTCAAGATTGTAAGGATGATTTCCCATCCAGACCAAAGGTTCTGTTACTGACATCAGAAGGTCTCTCCCCACCCCCAGCACAGCCTCCACCTAGTCACCCTCTGCAAGTCCCCACATTCCATCCTTACCGCCTTCACCTCAGCACATCGAGTTTCAGTGCTATCCTATACCCAGATAGATAGAGTCTGACATGCCAAGCTTGCTGTCTATGGTCTTCCCAGTCCAGACTCAACTTGCCTTTTTAACACTTGATCCAAACCAAACCAAACCAAACAAGCAAACAAAAAACAATAAGCAAGCTTTTGGGGTTTTCTTTTTAGGACATTTTAAAGGACTGGCTAGAGTCTAACCCCACCTCCTTGCCACTTACTACCTACAATCCACAAGCACAAATTCCTACTGGATGGTTCCAAGGAGCAATGTTAGAAAGCCTCATTTACTCTCATCTTCCCACTAATTCCCTGGTGTAATTCACATTTCCATCACTGTAATGAAATGGCCAAGGAAACTGACTGACTGGATACAAAAGTGTTCAATTCATCTCATAGTTCTAGAAGTGTCCGTCTAAGATCTGGTGGACCTAGTGCTTTGGGCTGCTGGGATCACATCTCCAAATGGCTCCTTTGCTCTCCAATATACTGAGCCACTTTCATATCCAAGTCTTTAGTGTAGACCTTTTGTAAAAAACTATTTTTATCGGTGTGTTTGTATGTGCACACAAGTGCACATGCGTAAACCAAAGACTCAACACATTGAGTATGTTCCTCAGGCACTCTCCACATTATTTCTTGAGACAGGGTCTCTCAATGTACTGGGGCTCACTGACTCAGATTTGGGTAGACTGGTTGACCAGCAAGCCCCAAAGATCCTTACACAGCTCCCCCCACCTTAAATGTGGTGCTGGGAGATTGACTTCAGACCCTCATGCTGGCACAGCAGGCCTTTTTATGAGACATCTCCCCAGACCTAACACACGGACCTCAGAAGAACACCTGTCCAAACCACAGCACCTATTTAATCAATCAACAAGGCAAATGTCCTTCATGCCTGCCTCCCGCTATTGGACTCTTCCACACCCCTGAGGCTGCCCTGGACTAAATTCAGTACTGCCTGGTTGTCTTTTTATCTTTGGTGCTAAAAAGCTGTATCTACACTATAGATACCACTGTCTCTTAGCACTCCCTAGACTGAGTTCTGTTAGGTCTATCCACAAGCAGTATTACTCTTCTACCCTCTACAAAAATATAATTAATGAGTATTTCCTAATTTAAAGGAAGGATTCCTAGGAAGTGTGTGGAAGGCTTGGCCCATATTATAGAACATGACAAGACAGGCTCCACCCTTGGAATCTTGTCTCCAGACTGTGTCTTGTTCCTGATTCTTTTTATTTATTTTTTATTTATTTATTCACTTTACATCCCTCACTGCCCCTGCGCACTCACCCCCTCCCACAATCCTCCCCGCTTCTTCTCTGAGTCTCTCCTGGATATCACCCCACCCTGAAACATCAAGTCTCTGTGGGGCTAAGTGCATTCTCTCCCTCTGAGGCCAGACAAGGCAGCCCAGCTAGAAGAACATATCCCATGGACAGGCAACAGCTTTGGGGATAGCCCCAGTCCAGTTGTTCGGGACCCACATGAAGACTAAGCAGAACCTCTGCTGCATATGGGGGGGAGGGGCTTGGTCCAGCCTGTGTATGCTCTTTGGTTGGTGGTTCAGACTCTGAGAGCCCCAAGGGTCCAGGTTAGTTGACTCTATTGGTCTTCCTGTGGAGTTTCTACCACTTTCAGGGGCTGCAATCCTTCCCCCTACTCTTCCATAAAAGTACCCAAGCTCCATCCATTGTTTGGCTATGAGTGTCTGCATCTGTCTGAGTCAGCTGCTGGGTGGATCCTTTCAGAGGACAGCCATGCTAGCTAGACTCCTGTCTGCAGGTATAACAGAGTATCATTAATAGTTTCAGGGACTAGTGCTTGCCCATGGGATGGGTCTCAAGTTGAGCCAGTTATTGGTTGGCCATTCCCTCAGTCTCCGCTCCTGATTCTTAGGCAGTTCCTTCAGCTCAGACTCTGAGTAGAACATTCTGCAGGATGAGAATCACCCACAGCTTCCAGAGAAGCCACTGGATTGGATCCCAAAAAGCAAACATTGTATGCAGAAGCCCCTGAGAGACACTGCAGAAATGATCCAGAAGCCAGAGGGGTATATGGTTCTTGTGTTAAGTATGCGCATTTGCTCAGGAGCCTGGGCCAGCATCAGGAGTCTGAGTCTCAATGCAGCCAGCCCTCAAATGGTCCCCTGGCTAGGTACTTAAAACAGTACCATAAGCCAGGTCCATGTAGAAGACTGGGAGGGTTTGTGGGTTTCTCCAGGCTTGGCCACACTCTGGGCCACATCTTAGATTCCAGGAGAGAGAGAGTGACAAACAGAAACCAGATCCAGCAAGCCAACACAGCACAGAATAGGTGACCAGGGGCATGGGAACCTCGTACTTCTTTAGGTTCTCCTGGTGGAAGGACTCGCCTTGAGCCAAAATGTGGAGGTAACTGGCTATTTCTAGAGCTCCCTGCAGTGACCTTAGCACTGATGACTTGAGTAGCCAGATAGTTAATTTTGGTAGCCAACTAGACTATGCCAAATGCGGTGAGAAATGCTACCTAGGGTTTGCAGACTAGAGATGGAAGCATGACTTTTTTTAAAAAAAAATTATCTACTAAAGAGAGACAAACAAACAACCAGAACCTACACAGACCAGGCTTCAGTAACCCCGGCAATTCTTCTTTCAAGTAACAAGATTCTATAGCATTGGCCTAGAGCCCAAGGTCAAGCAGTGAAGGCATGTAGACATCCTAAGTGTCATATCTTAGTGCAGTGAGTGCCAATGCTGAGCCACGGGGCTGAGACAAGCAAGTATATGTGGCAGAGTTCAGTGTGAGGCTGATCACCCACTGCCACCCTTATTATCAAGCACAGCAAGCAGCTTGACTAAGGCCCAGACCAGGGGACCATTTGAGGGCTGGCTGCACTAGACTCAGGTTCCTAGGGCTGACCCAGGCTCCTGAGCAAATACAGCAACTGCTGAGCATCCCCAGGGTCCCGCCCATCCCACTGGAAAGTCATTTATATTCCTGTGCAGTCAGTGCTAGGTTTGCAGCCAGGTTTGGCTGGGGAGGTCTCACTGCTCATTTCTCTCCTAAACCTCCCTGGTGTACCGCCAAGTCTCCATTTTTCTCAAACTTTAAAACCAGAAATGGATGAAGAAAAACGATTCCCAGGATGGATGGAAAACTAATCTAGCAAGCGATTACAGTTGTGTGGAGTGCTGCTGAGGGATTGGGCACCTTAGCAGAGCAGCCCCCAGGGGATGGGGTGGGGGTCTCACATCCCCACATACGTCATCCTACATACAGACGGCTGTCACTGATGAGATGGAATCAAAATGCTCGACTCTGATCTGAAGCACGCTAGGAACTGTGGGACACAACTAAGTCGGTGACATACTTGCTGTTCTAGAAGGTTTATGGCCCAGCTGGGGACGAACACTGAGATACTTGAAAAAGTAATGGGTCAATGGATTCATATTAAATAAAGAGCACCACAGAGAATCAGAACACGTGCCATTGTGCTGCAAGGGCTTATGAAATCCAAACCACATACAAGGGTCAGGAAGGCTAAGTGTGGGGAGCTGTGTTGCCTCTAGGCGCTGGATGTCACCAAGGGTTTAGGCAAAAGTTAGAAGAGATAAAGAATGAGCCTATACATTGAACCAACTCCTCCATAGGGGGATGCAAGGAAATGAGATTGTGTAAGTGGGCTAGGACAGGCCTGGGAAAGTCTATGGACTAACCAAGGACCTTGGTCTTCATGTGTACTAGAGCCCCAGGCTGGGACAAGCAAGTTATATGTGGCAGTTGAGGACAGTGCATACAATTAAGGACTCAAAGTCAATTGGAATTTTTGTACCTCCATTTATACTGTTCCTGGCTACCTCCAATGTGTCTCCTCAGAGGCAAAACAGAGATGAGAAGGAAGAAGAGAAGGAGAAAGAAGAGGATAAAGAGTTCTACTGATTCATAAGGATGGTCTGAGGCAGCCTTCATAAACATATGGTACTTAGCATTGAGTCTGGAACATAAGAGGATAAGAGGTGCTCAATAGACATCTGCAGCCAGGAAGAGGAAACCCATACTATGAGCAGGATTCTTGAAAGGAATATAGAGAAGGGATATGAGTGTGGGAGTTAAGGGTTGCTAGAAGGTTGTCACAGTGACCCAACAAGAAGACAGCAGAGGCCAAGACAAAGACAGCAGATGTAAGAGGAAGGTGGGAGGAGACATGGACCAGACTTTTCCATTGGCAAGAAAAACAGGACTCAACACGGCTGGGATTCCATACCTGGGAGATTAGAAGAGATATTCATGCTGAAATAAAAATAAGGAAGGTGGGCTGGGAATGTAACTCAGTGACAGAACCCTCGCCTAGTGTGTGTGAGGCCTGAGGTTCCCAGTGAAATACACACACTCAGACACACTTACATACATGCACACTCATGTACACTCACACACACTCATGTACACTCACACACACTCATGTACACTCACACACACATACTCTCATATGTACACACAAACACATATTCTATACACATTTACACACAAGCTCATATACATACACACACACACATGCTCACACACATTCTATACATATTCACACACACACACTGACATACATACACTCACTCACACACACAAACACAAAAGTCAAGAGATAAGGTCAATGTGGCAAACAGAAAAACAAAGTTCTGTTCTAAGCTGCTATGAAGGGACTGAAACTCGTGGAGCAAATCAGGCTAGCACTGCAGATCCAGGGAAGGGATCCATCCCAAGGAAGGATGGTGTGCCGAGGGGAGCTGAGGGATACTGTGGAAAGCTCTTCATGCCCAGGCAGGAGGCAGCTACAATACAAGGAAGGGAAACAGAAGAAATAAGGAGAGCAGATCATTTCAGATATGCAGAGCTGAGTTCTATGTCCAAAGCTAAGTGCTGCCAAAGAGAGAACCAGTAACTTCCGAAAGGGGTTCTCACAAAGCATGAGAAGTAGCCCTGAAAGAGAGTGGATTAGCAAATCAACAGGCTGGGATGCAGGCTCATCTCCCAGACTTGGAAAACTCCAGGAGGTTAGCTGTAGAAAAACAGGGCAGCTGCGACTGCTGGCACTCAGTGCCAGGGTCTTTAGGGTCTGCTCCAAGATGGTGGCTTCCTTCTGACAGTTCTGAAACTGGCAGCTACCACCTATTCTGGCCTCCTCCTCTCTCGGGAGGCCTTTGAGGCCTAAGTAGGTAAGTGCGTGGCTTTTGGGTCCCCTTCTGCTTTGCCTGATGGGAAAGGATGCAGGGAGAGGTTGTTGGGCAACAGGATCTTCAGTGGGAAGTATAAGGAGTTGGCAGTTGAGCCTCTCTAGCAGCAAGTGCCCTAGGCATATGCCTCTGTCCCATGTTCCCAGTCCTGTTTGTACCTTACAGTCACGCACGATATACTTCAGGCTGCCTAGCCACAATTCTACCTCCAGACACTGGCATCTAATGTGCCTACAAATGGCCCCACAGGCCAGTTGTTGTTGTTGTTGTTGCTGTTGTTGTTGTTGTTGTTGTTGCTTCACCCCCCCCCCCAAATGATTCTAACGCACAACCAAGACCAAGAACTTCCCAATGAAGTTGCAATATGAGTCTCATATATGTTTCAGAGCTTTGATTTGGGATGTGCTCCTTGTCTGTCTAATTCGGCAAACACAAAAACCAAACACTAGTGGGTAGTGTTGATAAGGGCTGTGCTACGAGGAAAGGGAAGGGCCCCCAAGCCAGGGCACAGCTAAAAAAAAGCACCAGGATGAACTGATGAGTGGTATCTACCCCATACTGGGAGGGAGGGGTGACTGGGGTTTGATTATACTACTCCAACTAGCATCTCTAATCCTATCATAGCCTCCACTAAGCAGACTGAAGCCTGCTGAGCACTGGAAGCCCATGAGCCCACCGTCCAGCAGCTGCTGGCTTGGATAAGCTCCAGCATCCCCCAGGGAAGCCGCTCTGAATATTCACAGCAGCCATCAGCAGGCACACTCCACGAAATGAAACTTTCAGATCCATTTTGGGGGTGTGGTGGGAGCTCTCGTCTCCAGAGAGGGCTTCAACCTGCTACACTTTTAAGAATGATTACTCTCGGAGACTTAAGACAAAAATCAAGAATCTTGGGGGATGTCAAGCTCCACCAGAGCTCGACAAAACAGGAACTCAGACACTGCACTGCTTAGACTGAGATCACTCAGGTGATACATGGGATAGGCCCAACTGACTGGGGAGCAAGGAGCCCACATTGCTGTCAGCAGCATTGCTAGGGACCCCTGCTTGATGACAACCACCCCAAGTAATGGACTCAACAAAACATACAACTGGTGCCTAACCACTCTAAAGCTTAGTTCTTTCTCTATAAAAGAAGGGTGCCCTGACCCTGAGGACAATGCTGCTGTGAAACCAGAAAATGACAGCCTCTTGATTAGGGTGGGACCCGAAAGTTGGCATGGACTGACCTTACCTAGAAAGTAATAAAGCACTGGGCAGGTTGGTGCACATTTGTAACCTCAGCAATGAGCAGTCAGAAGTAACAGCACAGTGAGTGCCAGGCTGGCTTGGAACACATAGTGGGACTCTATCTCAAAAGCTAAATTAAATGCCCTAGAATCAAAAAAAAGGAAAGGAGAAAGAGCATAGGAAAAGGAGAGGGGGAAATAAGGAAAAACAGAAGAGAGAGCGACAGAGAGGAGGGAAGGAGAAAAGGGAAGAAGGAAAGAGAACTGAAAAAAAGGGAAAGAGGGAGAGAGGAGGAGGACAGGAAAGAGATAGAAGGAAGCAGGAAAAAGAGAGAAGATGGACAGAAAGATAGAGAATAGAGGGAGGGAAAGAGAAGGGAGGGAGCAAGGAGGAGGAGGCAAGAGGCAGGCACATGGAGCTTTTGCTCTGATCCGGACATCTCAGCAGGCATCACCCACCCAAATAGAAGATGGTCGCCCACCCAAAGCACAGATAAACATCCCACAGAGTCTTTCCCTGACAGCTCCTGGAGAACTGCGCATGTTCTGACCTCACCACAGGCTCCTGGAAAGGAGTCCTTTTGAGTTTTATTTCCTTGTCAAAAATCATGTTGAAATAATCGTCCCTACCCACGCTGAAGCAGCAGGCTCATGTCGACTCTTGGCTGGAAGCTTCTGCTTAGCAGAAATCAAGAGACCAGAACATCCATTTGTCACGTGCAGTCGTGTGTAAAAATCTTTAATTGCCCTGGTTAATGTCATGGGACATGGGAGAGGGGCAGGCAGTGGGTACATAGTGGAGAATAGGCAGAGACAGTCTCCCTGGGCCAAATCCTGCCTGCCATTGGCAGACAGCTAAGTGACCATCGAGGCAAGGAGAGTGATCTTCCTTTTCTTTCTTCTTTTCTTTGCTGTGGTGTGTGTGTGTGTGTGTGTATCACAGATCAGGAGAGGGATTTACATGCTCATGGTCCATATACCCGTGGAGGGCAGGGGTTGTCTTCAAGAACGTCTTCCCACTGTTTGTACTAAGGCACAGTATTGCACTGAGCCTGAAGCTCACTGGTTATAGTTGCTCTAGCTAGCCAGCTTCCATTGCCCTCAGAGACCTGAGGGTGCAGGTGGCCACTGCCCTGCCTGGATTTCACTTGGGCTCAGAGATCTGAATCCCAGTCCTCATGTGGGAGGCAATTCAACCACTAAGTCATCTCCGCACTCCCAGAATCTTCTTTTCAACCTTTGCTTTTCCACGTCAGTTGCACTACTGGGTTTTTTTTATTTGTTTGTTTTGTTTTGTTTTGTTTTTTGGCCTGTAGGTCAAGTATGTGCTCCCCAGTGCCCTTCCATCCCCCAGGTCTGCTCTTCTCACTTCTCCAGCAGGCTCTCGACTCCCTGGAGGAACCTCCTGAGATGCTCAAGACTCTCCCTCTGCTCCCACTCTTCCCCCGTGCTCCCACCCCAACCCTTAGTTTGAGCCATCTCTATCTTCCGAATCACCCTAACCCTGCCTAGCCTTCTCCAGTCTATCCCAGGCCTGGAGAGCTCCTTCCCCGGCTAAACACCTATACCCTCAGCCTCAGGTCTTAACTCACTTTAAATTAATTACTCTTGACAAATTGTCTGCCCACCCCTTCTAACTCAGAAGCACTTGACATGCATAGACAGGGTAACTGTAGTTCTCCATTAAACTAGGTCCCTTTTAAGAGGAACGGGGTGTTATTAAGGATCACATCAGGCCCACAGGCATGAAGTGTGATTGTTCCAGACGTCTAGATGCCTTCCAATGAGTCTATCCCTCTAATGATATTGAACCCTTTTAGCCCTTGGACCTTATAAACATAAGTTGACAAAGAAGTAGGCAAGAAAAAAAAAACCCGTCTAAAACCCCTTAAAAGTTTAGGAAGGATATCTGGCCTGCAGTGTGCAGGGTTAAGGAGGACAGCCAGAATAACCACAGCTCATGGCTCGCGGTTATGAATAGAAATGAGCAAGCTACACTACACGCTGCTTTTATTTCATTCTCTATAGAGATGCAAATGTGAAGGCTGACGTAAGGCCAAAGCAAGCCTCGCATGAGAAACCCAGTTTGCATAGCTTAAAACAATTTAATATCTATCCATGGCCAGCTAAGCATCTGTCTCTAATTCCACAGCCACAGTCACTGTCGTTGGACGTACACATCTTGGAGAGACTAAAGTGGTCCAGAGCCTGGCAAGCTATAGCATCAGTTCACCGGGGCCCCCTTCCAGCCCAACATGCTGCTTTTCCAGGGCCGTCTTTAGCTCCAGGGGAAGGACAAAGGGCAGGTCAATCAGGTCTGATCACCCTGGTAGGGGGCACCTAACAGGCAAGGTCCACGGTGAAAAAGACACAAGGGGTAATTGGGGCTGCACAGAGGCCGCTCAACTCTCTAGGCTTTTGCCCTCTTCTCTAGAAAGGCTTCAGTGGAGGAGAAAGGGTGGAGGGGGGGGGGGGGGCTTGCCTATTAGCGAATATTTCAATACAGTCATCAACCTTCCCTATTTGATGCATGGGATCAGCCCTTGCAAAAACCCCTTGCATGGGACAAGGGGCTCAATCAGGGATCCAGGCTTGGGTGCTTGGTCTCACTCTACTCGCTTTCCTTGCTGAGAAGCAGCCACGTCCCACTTGTGAAAAAACAAAAACAAAAACAAAAAAACAAACAAACAAAAACCATCCTGCCTCTGGTTTGGTCTTGCTGCAAACTGAGGTTACACAAAGGCCAAGATGGAATTCCAGATACGATCACCACCCTACAACTTGAAAGGCAAAGGCAGAGGTCAGTGGAAACAACTTCAGGGATCTGACTGTGCAGGTGTATGTCACGTCAACAAGATGCTGTCATCTACAAGGTCCACACTTAAGAACTAGGCAACTAGCCGGGGCAGTGGTGGCACCTGCCTTTAATCCCAGCACTTGGGAAGCAGAGGCAGGCAGATTTCTGAGTTCGAGGCCAGCCTGGTCTACAGACTGAGTTCCAGGACAGCCAGGAGTACACAGAGAAACCCTGTCTTGAAAAACCAAATTAAAAAAAAAAAAAAAAAAAAGAAGAACTGGGCAACTGAGGTACAAAAATAAATCATAGAAATTATCTAGAAACTTGGGTGTGGTGTTTTAAGTAGGCTTAGGATTTGTAGGTTGGGCTGCAACCTAAGTTATCTGTGGGCCACGGATTGGACCTGCCTCTGTTTTTCCCTTTGAATTCAATGTATCGCCTGCAGTAACTAGTGCCCCACTTCAGGGATTTCTATGGTAGATTCTGCTTCTGGGGACAGCCAGATTCTTGCTTTCAGGATGAATAAGATACAGAGCAAACACCATGGAGCAGAAGTAACATGCCCAGCATCAGGTGAGATGCAGCTCTGGACACTGGGGGAATCAGCAGCCCTGCCAACCCCAGCTTCCCCAGAGAGGCCCAGTTCTTACTTCCCTTAAGCTGAGAACCACACCCACTGAGTGATCCACTGAGTCATGGACAGCATCCCATAATCAAGTGGCCCCACCACCTTAGGACAAAAGAGAGATGGGCAGCCCAAGTGACTTTTCCAGGAGAGCAGGTCCAGATCCTGCAAAGGAGGCTTAAGGGTCTTGGCTCCCACTGTCCCCTGGGCACACAAAGTCCACCTATTGGTTTCAAGTCTTTGTGCTTGCTGGTCCATCATCCCTGAATCATTTCTTTCTTCCTCAAGATAATTCTTTATTGCATTCATTCATTCATTCATTCATTCATTCTTTTATTCATTTACAGGGGTGCCACAGCATATACTTGAAGTGGGACAATTTTCAGGAGTTGGTTCTATGGGTCCAAGAGGACAGAACCCAGACTGTCGGAGCCATCTTGCCAAGCCCCCTTTCATTGCACCTTTTATTCCTTAGACCCGCCCCCTTGAATCACTCCTATCTGACTTTTCAGATTCCTCTTGAAAGCTTCTTTGAACCTCGTGCCCCGATACAGAGAATAGCAGCAGTCCCTGAGGACAAAAGCGTAGGGACTGGGCAGGGAGATCCATGCCCACCAGTACCCTCTGCTGTGATCCCAGTCTCTGGCTAGAGGGCAACCACTGGCTGCAAGGCCTTGTTCCTGCCGCCCTCACTAGGCCTTGCACTCGGAGCATGCTCACTAAGCCTCTTGTATTGTTCAAACTGATGAACACATCCATCAGGGGCTCTCAAACCTGCCTCCAAGGGCCCCTGTGCCCACGTGATGTGTCTTCCATGTGAGTAGCACAGGAGGCAAATGGAGGGAAGGGCAGGAAGTTCTCCAGCTACTCAGAAGTAGGCTCAGAGACCGTGCAACTCATTTGTCCTCTGATATTTTATAACTTCCATTCTTTCTGAGTGTTTTCCACAGCTGCTGGGTTTTGGTATTGCTGTTGTTGGTATTTTGTTTTTGTTTTTTTAAATCATAATGACAATCCAGAGGTGGCTGACACGGCTCAGTGGTTGACAGCACTTGCTGCTCTTCAAGGACTGGAGTTTAGTTCTCAGCACTCATGCTGGGCAGCTTACAACTTCCTGAAACTTCAGCTGACTTCCCAGGGCACCTACTCATGCATAGCAGACACTTACACAAACCTAAACATATGAATAAAATAATGTAAATATAAAAAGACATATACTACATGCTATCAAATGTTACCAAAGCTAATGGTTACAATATAGAGTAGAAAATTAAAGTGGACCCCTGTAAGTTCATTGAAAAGAAAGCAGGATAAGTCAAGGGAGAATCAGGTGACCCCTGGGCTTATGGTTCAAATCATAACTTTGTAACATAAACTATTGATATGTCAGAGAGAAAAGGCACAAGACCCCCAAAAGCTGGTGCATTCTGAACAATAGTCAGTACAATCGAACCTTTAAATTAGATGTTACCTCTTCTCTGCCCTAAGTTATTAATACGTGCGTAAACCTTTGCATGGTGGTGGGCTAGTGTGTATACGCAGCTGTGTATGTAGAAGTTAGAAAGCACCTCTGGTGGTGTCTCTCAGACTCTTTTTCCTTTTCCTTTGAAACAGTCTCTCATTAACTTCACTCAGGCTCCGGGAGCTGGCCAGCAAGCACCAGGAGCCGCCTGCTCAGCTTCACATCTCACTGTTGCTTTTCATATGGCTGAACTCAGGTCCCTACAACTCAGGTCACTTCCAACTGAGCCATCTATCTATCTCCCCAGCCCCGTCTTAAGCTCTCTATATGTGGCTTTTATGAAGTTCTAGAATAGAACCGAAGGTATATTACTATTTATAGAATTAATAGGTTTTTAGTTTGAGAATTTTTTTTTTTTTTTTTTTTTGGTGGTTGTTGTACTAGATTAAAAGGAATCAGTGTTCGGCAAATTTGGATTTAAGTAACTGAACAAGGAAATCCTGGCTGTGGCCTATAGGCTTAGTGCAAGCCTATTTTAAAATTCACAGAACCTGGTCAGCCAGCAGAAGTTCAAAGTTAGGCCAACCCGGGAAAGGCAGGAGGAGTTCGTAGTTACTGGATGGGGATGGGGACAGAAATAGGAGTGAATACAGGTAGGTCTTAGCTAGGACATTACTGTCGTGAAAACAAGTTAAGAAAAGACCCTCCCCATCACACTGCAGGTCAGTGTAAGGCTGAAGACAGTGGTGTATGGCTAGGGTGGGGTGTGGCGCCTAAATCTAACTACAGTACAAATGGCACATGCCAATAAAGGAACTAACCTCTAGCCACAGAGAAATCGGTGCTAGGTGGGCTGACAGGAGGACACTCATCTCTAGGTGAAGAAGTTTTACTCCAGAGCTGAAAATGACCCAACCTACATGTGACCCAGCTACTCCACTTCCCAGTGTTCACCCAAAGTCCGCACATCACAGACACACTACATGTTACACAGCAATTGCTGACTACACGTTACACAGCAATGAAGGAAAGGATGTGCCAATCAGCCAAGGAATGGGTGAGGAAAATGTGGTATACACACACACACACACACACACACACACACACACACACTGGAATTTTCAGCCATAAAGAAGAACAAAATTATGTTATTTTCAGAAAAATGCACACAACTAGAGATCATCACGTTAGATGAACTGGGTCCCAGAAGACCGATATCTATTTTCCTCTAATTTGTAGGCCCCTAGACCTTACTGATATACAAAAGTATACTTGTACTGATGATATGAAAATAGAAGCCAAACTGTGTGCAGGTCAAAGGGGACCAAGAGAAGAAGTGGGGTGAGCAAGGGAGTGTGATGAGGTATGGGGAGATATGCCCAAAGTACACTGCACACTGCATAAAAATGGCCTTATGAAACTCTACATGGGCAACAACAGCAAAGAGTTTTGACTCCAGGTTTCTGCTGCCTGGTAGCAGGAGACTTTGTGTCTTTAGGCTGAGGCTTGTCAGTAACAAAGGAAAATATCTGTCCTAGAAGGTAAATAAAAGACATCAAAATCCAGCAGTCATTACATTCCCAGTCTGGGCCTGATGGTCCACTCTCAACAAAGGTCAGAGGGCTGGACAAGGTTCATGGCTCTCTCATCTCACACATCCCCACATGTGTGGCCCTGGATCCCGGCTTCTCTCCTCCAGTGATGATCAGCAGTAAATTCTTCAAGCTGTGCATGCTGGGATTTGTTTTCAAGAGTAACTCTGATAGATCTCTTAGGAAGACCTATCATTCTCTCTTTTTTCCAGAGAAGCTGAAAGCTTTACAAGAAGGAGGATACCCTTTTTAATTTAATTAATTATTTTCCTCCCCTCACTCCTCTGTGTCTGTGTGTGTCTCTGTGTGTGTGCATCCATGTGTAAATGTTATACTGCATGGGTATGTGGAGGTCAAACTGTTGGGGGTCAGTCCTGTCCTTCCACCATGGAGGTCACAGGGATGGAACTCAGGTTACCAGGCTTAGTGACAAGCACCTCTGAGCCATCCTTTTAGCTCTGAGAGGACACTTGAAAGACACCTTCCTACTAAGGAGACCTCACCACAACACCAGAAATTATCATTTCTCCAAACCTGTGCTTTAAGAGGCACACGTCACATGATTCTTCAAGCCCATGCATACCCAGGCAGATGACAACGTGCCATCAGCAGCCTCCCCAGGATGCAGGGTCCCCAAGTGCTGTTATCTATAGAAGCAACTACGCTTTAAACTGGTGATTCTAATTTATATGTGTATGCATCCCTTCCCAAAGGGGACATCTGAAAATACCTTTAGTTACTTGGTTGTCACAAACAGAGGAGCATCTTACCAGCACCTAGCAGGCCGAGAACAAGGAGGTCACTACAAGTGCAGAATATGACAAGTGTCTGGCGTAAGATCCTAACAAGGCCAAAGCTGAGCTGCTCTAGTGCAGGTCTGGGAGGCATGCGCAGACGGAGCCATGCTGACATTAGAGGGAAGCACCTTGCTGGGGAGACAGGTGGTCCAGTGGTCGAAGCACCTGCTAGGTTAGTGTGAAGATTCCAGTTTGGGTCCTAGGACCCACATAAAGCCAGGTTCAAGAGCACACATGTGATCGCTGCACTCCTATGGCCAGATGGGAGGCAGAGAGCAGAATCCCTGGTTGCTTTCAGGCCAGCTAGCCTGCTGGATGCAGCAGTGAACAAAAGACCATGTCTCAAACCAGGCAAAATATCCTAGATGGTCTGGTACCTGCACATATGTGTGCATGTGTTCACAATGAGGGAAAGTAACTAAACATTTGGCACCCAGCTTTCTAAATCAAGCTGGCCCTTGTCAAAAGAGCAACCAATACTAACATGCATACAGTATTTACTACAAGTCTAATAGTATTCTAAAGATCTCCTTTTACATGAGTCATGTAATTCTCAAAAACACCTGACAGATGCTCTTCCCATCCCCATTATACAGATGAAGAAACTGAGGCACAGCACCTTGCCCAAGGTCCACAACTACCAAGCACAATTGGAATATCAACCAAGCAGTAAGCTGGAGTCCAAGTTCTCCTCAGAACAACTTGATACAAATAAAGAATTAATGGGAGGGGTAGACACAAATATAGGTTAAATATAAAGATAAAGACAAAGGGGGGGGAAATCAGCCACAATGCAGGGCTTCTCTTCACTATGTCTTCAAACTGATAGGGAAGCAACATCCTTGGTAGATAAGGAAGATAGCTGGCATGTGGAGATTCCACTTGCCAAATTATACCTTCGCCAAGAACCAAAGCCAGTAGTCAGAAAAGACGGAGCACCAAAACCACTTAAGGGCGGCGCTCTCCAGCCTGTATTGACCTTTTTTCTGTCTAAAGACTAAGATTTGTGACCCAGGTTAGAAGTTATTCTGTCAGTCAAAACTTTGTTTTTACTGTAATATGGCCTGGAAATATAACATAGTGGAGCACTAAGAAGCTATTTAAAAAACACCTTTTTATGGTTTGGGTTTTGTGTGCGCAAGTGTGGGAGGGAATGGAAATTTTGAGGAAAAAAAAATTAAAGCCCATAAAATACTCATTTTCTTAGAACCATTTATGGTTCCCAAATCACTTTGTTAGTATCAAAACACACAAAAATATCTCCTCTGTTAAGACATTTATTTGGCTTGCTTGTGGCAAGATCACGTTTGAGATATGGACATTAGAGTTTGTGGAGACAATAATAACACATCTATGATGTATTTATTTTTGAATACTGTTAGAACCACAGACGTCCAAAGGAAGGAATTTAGACTCTTGGATTGTGTTTCTGTGAAGCAGGCAAAATGCGTACTAATATAACAAACCAGCACTGCTTTGTTTAGTTTTGTGCTTGCCTTTGAACTTAGTCACAACGAGACACCAACAGAGAGTGTAATGGGAACGAACACCATTTTTGCCATATACATGTGGGAGGCTCCCGAAAGCCATAGCTTACTTTCTGATGTCCCCTCCTGATGGCCTTTAGCACTTCTACAAACAGAATCAGTGACCTGAGCTTTTGGGGGCAGGCAAGGGTCACACATTTTTTTTCTTCCAATAAATAAATAAATTTCCCTCTTTGTTTCTGCTCCTACACTTTGACTTGGAGTTTGCTTTTGTTTGACATTATTACAGCCACTCCAGCTTTCTCATGATGCATGGGGTTTTTTTCTGCATGTGTACATCTGTGTGCATGTTCCTATGTGTGAAGGTGCAAATGTGTATGGAGGCATGACTGCATGTGTATCTGTGTGTATGCGGAGGTCAGGGGACAGCCTCAGGTGTCCTCATCAGGAACACACCCACCTCCTTAGAGGCAGCATCTCTTACCAGCCTGGAGTTCACTAATTAGTTTAGACTAGCAAGCCCCAGGGCTCCTCTCTCTGCCTCCCTAGCTGTAGACACACTACACACCACAAACACACACTAACACACTCTGC
>JADRCD010237509.1:36662-47134 GCA_019843815.1 Montemys delectorum | reverse complement strand
GCTAAGGTTAATTGGCTACCATCACAAGACTCAAGCTTTTGTCCTGTGTGTGCCCCTTACAGGATTGTCCAGTAACAGCCTCCACCTTTGCTTCGGTATGCCCATTCCACAAATGTATGCATTTTTCTTCCAAACCATTGATTTATTTCTCTGTTGAGCAGGATGGCACCCACCCCTTGTCTTCTTCCCAGAGTGCTTGGCCCTGATCTCCGGCACTCCTTCCAGCAACCAATACAGTCAAGGATTTGTGTCTTTTGTTAAACTTTCCCTCCGTCATTTCAAACTCACAGAATCTAGAACACGAACAAGACGTCAACATAAATTCGAGTCTAAAAACAGGTACCAGAGGTTAGACATGAAGGTAAGTTTGTTACACTCCCCTGAGAATAAATGGTTTTGCAGCTCAGGATTGTTCTAAATCAAGGGAGGTTTTAAGACATGTTATTCAATTTATAACAGATTTGCCTTCCGAAAAATCAGTGGTGTGTGTGTGTGTGTGTGTGTGTGTGTGTGTGTGTGTGTGTGTGTAAAACTGTGTTCTTGGGGATTTGTGCATAAGACAAAGACATTGTCTGGGAAATTTTATAAGTGTGTACCTGTTTTGTTCATGCCTGGAGGTAAATGTTTTAGGACTTGCCTAGTTGTGCTGATACATGGTTATGAAATCCTAATGCTGAAGAATTTGACTTCTTGTAATTCGACAACTCTAGCCACCACTACTTCACAAAGTTTATTGCCGTGTCTTATATTTCATTCATGTTCCAATGCTACGAAGTTGTCTGCAAATAAAAATGAAGCTTTGCATACCCCTTTATCTTCCACAATCTGGCATAATAGAACCTGTGAATTCAGCCAAGACCTTGGAGTTAATCAACTTTGAGTCAAAACCTATCATTTATAAACAATATGACCATGGACACATTTAATTTTGATCCCTTTCCTACTCTGCCTGATTTCTAATCAAGGAAATGTTAAAGTTAATACATGAAAGGAAAGTAGATCTTCATATCAAGTCTGTCACCGCTCATGCCCTGGAGCTTGAATGGTCCAGGAACACACACACCTGTAATCTCAGCACTCAGCTAGCCAAAGCAGGACAATTCTGAGTTCGAGGCCCGCTTAGAATAATACATAATAATAAGACTCTATCTTGAAAAACAAAACAATTTCCAAGGCCAGGGATATGATTCAGTGTGTGACTAGGAGGGGGATGTATATGCAACATGCATGAGGCCCTGGGTTCAATTTCCAACACCAAAAAGTATCAAGCAATGAAAACAAGAACGCATGTGCTGGTTTATAAGATAGGGACGATAGCAGCTAACACTCACCTACTGTGTGCAGGCACTGTTCAAAGCACTCTGTGTATTTAACTCGTGTTACCAACTTATGTTTCCTTATGAAGAACGGGGGCACAGAAGGGTTAGGCACACACACAGCCACAGTTCTCATCTAGAAAGTGGCAGAACCAAGGCTCAAACCTAGGGAGTGTTAAGTCCTGGACCTTGTTCTGATTCACATTGAAACTCACTCTGCCTGATGAGCTTAAGCAAGGTGTGAGAAGGATTACTTCCCAGAAAAATTAAAGAGCTTGTGATTGATAGATTGGAGATGGGGGGGGGGGGTGCATGCCACATCATACATATGAAGGCCAGAGGACAACTTGAAGGAGTCAATTCTCTTCCACTATATGGATCCCAGGGATGGAACTCAGGCCGTCAGGCAGCAAGTGCCTTTACCTGGTAAGACACCTTGCTAGGCCAGAGGATTGTGGTTCTTTTAAAATTAAAAGTAATGAGTGTATTCACACATTACCTATATGATATCTGTCATAAAACATGTATAGAAAGATTTCTGTGTAGATTTTATCATTGATCATTATGTTGATCATTTCTATATCACAAGATATTGAATTCAGTACCAATACCTTGAACTTAAGGTCCTCTTTGTTTCTTGCATTTCTTTTAAGTTTGTTTGAGAAACAATGGACAGGAAAGCCCATAATAGACCCAAGAAGTCAAATTCCACCATTTACACATGACAAACTTGAGGGAGAATGACATGAAGTGACTTCATAATCTCAAATAACCAACCAGACACCAGTGTTTTAGCTAAGTACAGTTCTAGGACTTAGGGGTCCTCATTTCTGGTCTGACAGGAAGTGTACCTTCCTCCACCAGGCAATCCCTGATGTCACATATACAGAAGGAGGTCCTGTGCATGGTAAACAGCCTCTATAGGTTAGACAAAACAGTGTAACGTGTTAAAAACAAACTCACAGAGTAGGAGCATAGCTCAGTACGGAGCATGCTTAGCATGCTCAAGGCCCCAGCTTCAATCCTCAGCCCAAGGGGTGGGGGCGGATATGAGGCACAACAAACTTTTAGCGGGTTTATTTGAGCAAACAGCTGTTTCTGAGGCAAAAGTGGTTCAGTGAGCCACAGGGGAAACATAGGGGACATTTTGACAGGATGAACACAGAAGCAAAACAAAGGAACATTTGCTTGAATGCTGGACATTGTAGCTCATGATTATAATCCAAGCTCTCTGGAGGTAGACTCAAGAGGATCAGAAGTTCAAGGCCATCCTCTGCTACAAGTAGAACTGAAGTCCAACCTGGGCTTCATGAGACTCTGTTGAGAAGAAGGGAAGGGGGGGGGAAGAGAAGCAGACAGGGAGGGAAGAGGAAAACCCAAGGCAAGCAGAGACAAACGGAGGCAGGGAGGAAGGAAAGGAGAATAAAGAAAAATATTTGGTTGGCTACAGTTTCCATATTTGGTGTAGTCCAGTGGAAACTCTATAGCTAGATATTTCTTGGCTGCTCCTAAATGGTTGAATTACGTGTGTGTGTGTGTGTGTGTGTGTGTGTGTGTGTGTGTGTGTGTGTTTCATATATATGCAAGGGCACCTGTGAAACCTGGCTGGCTTTGTCTGCTCAGAGTTCACTTGGCTCAACTGTTGTATGAACAGAAAAGGTGATAATACTTCTCCATCTAGTCCCACCCAAGCTTAATTCTTAGACAATGTCCACTTTTAAGGAAAACACGGGGAGAGGGGAGGCTCAGAATGGAATATGCACTTCATATGCACAGTACCTTTATAGCTGCCCTTAGGGGGGATACTGAGTTTCTTCCTTAATCCCTGGAAGGGCAACCAGAACCAGAGACACAGACCTGGCTAGCGATAGACTTGGGACAACTTGACCTTGTAAGTTATCTCTAACTGGCTCACCTGTTAAGCAGAGCTTCTATCCCCTTTGAAGGACTTGTAAAGGAATACTGGCATGTGACTATGTAACAGAACTAAAACTTGGGCTTGTGCGTTCCTCTCCCGCCTAGTTTATCCCATATTGGGGGTTCTTATTTGTTGTAGATAGCGGTAAGACAGGGTCTTACTAGCTAGCTCTGGCTGGTCTGGAACTATCAGACCAGGCTGGCCTCGAACTCACAGAAATTTCTGGCCTTTGCCTCCCAGCGCAAGGCCTGCACCACCGCGTCCTCTAGCATTAAACATTTTTGTCTCGCCTTTCTGAACCTTCTTGGAGTTTCCCCTCAGGCTAACCACAGCTCAGCGGAGCGCTTCCTACTGCTGGGTTTCACCGACTGGCCCTCTCTGCAGCCGGTCCTCTTCGCGCTGGTCCTTCTCTGCTACCTACTAACGCTCACGGGCAACGCGACGTTGGTGCTGCTGGCCATTCGCGACCCTCGCCTGCACACACCCATGTACTACTTCCTCTGCCACTTGGCTCTGGTGGATGTGGGCTTCACCACTAGCGTGGTGCCACCGCTGCTGGCCAGCCTGCGCGGCTCAGTGCTGCAGCTACCGCGCTCCGGGTGTATGGCGCAGCTGTGCTCGTCGCTGGCGCTGGGCTCCGCCGAGTGCGTGCTGCTGGCGGTCATGGCGCTGGACCGCGCGGCTGCGGTTTGCAACCCTCTGCGCTACTCCTCACTCGCCTCGCCGCTACTGTGCCGCACGCTGGCGGGAGCCTCCTGGCTCGGTGGCCTGGCCAACTCCGCGGCGCAGACCGCCCTGCTGGCCGCGCGTCCGCTGTGCGCGCGCCGCTGTCTGGACCATTTCATCTGCGAGCTGCCCGCGCTGCTGCAGCTGGCTTGCCGCGGGGGCCGCAGCGCCACCGAGCGCCAGATGTTCGCCGCGCGTGTGGTCATCCTGTTGGTGCCTTCAGCGGTCATCCTGGCCTCCTATATCGCCGTGGGCCGCGCGGTCTGGGGCATGCAGTCCAGCTCTGGCTGGCGGAAAGCGGCGAGCACGTGTGGCTCTCACTTGACCGCCGTCTGTCTGTTTTATGGCTCTGCCACCTATACCTACCTGCAACCCACGCATAGTTACAACCAGGGCCGTGGCAAGTTCGTCTCGCTCTTCTACACGGTGGTCACACCCGCGCTCAATCCTCTCATCTACACACTGAGGAACAAGGAAGTGAAGGGCGCGGCACTGAGGCTCTTGCGGAGTCTGGGGAGGCCGTAGGTGGGACAGTGAAAAACCTGAGAAGGGCTCAGAGTCCCAGAAATAGGATACTCATAACTTTTGTCTTTGCGTGAGAATCTGCAAGTTTTGTGCTCCATGAGTTCTGGGTTAGTAGAGAGATTCTTTTCTCTCACCAGGTAGGGTTGGATTCTTGGGGGGGTTGCAGAGAAAGGACTCCGGAGATATATAAACACTTGGGACTTTCTGTAAGGACGAAAGCAGGATGATGCGGGAGGGGGCCAGAAGCACTCAGGAGACTTTTTACCGGCCCTGAAAAACCCACATGGAGATAATATGATGAGCATCCTGGTGCTGACCTTAGGTTTTTCTCCAGCCTTACAAAAGACCATGAAAAATTCCATGGCTTCAGCCATCAGGTGGCGTCTCGGGTTAACAAGAAAGTCGTGGGCCCTACCTTACTGAGATCTCTGCCAGAAACAGGATATGGTTTCTGTTTTTGGGGAGCCAGTCTAGCTAATGCAAGCCTCGCCAGGTGACCGGGCCCACTACAGAACGTTCTGTCCGTACAATGACAAAGACTGTCTGCAGATAGTAGGCAATTGTGCCGGCCCTGGTTAAACTGGGACTCCCATCCGCCAGATAGGATATGGCTCTTCCCCTTACCAGGGCTTCTGATAGGGTTAGACACAGCACATGAAGAAACTGCTAGTTTTTATTGTATACCAAATATCTTTAAATAAGAAAACGATGACTGAATTTCTAAATCATTTATTAGGCTATGATCCTGTTATGGTAAACAATAATATTCCTTAGTACATTATTTCTCTATAGTCTATAATTAGAATTCAATTTGGTTCAACAATCATTCATTGTTCTGCCTGCCCCTGCCTCCCAAGTTTGCACCTGGAATTAAGTTTGCAAAACCACACTTGACTAAAGTTTCAGTGTTTGCTCTCATCAAAAACCCTGCTAACAAACTATGTTAGAAGCAAGGAATCGCAGACTTGACAAATGTTTTCAATCCACCCCACTCCCCTCAAATCTGTATTTCATTCTCACTAATTCTTTTTATATCATCAAGAGATGTGCTTGGGAATAGATCAAAGGAAATCGGTTTTGAGCTTCTCATCACCCATCCCAGTGATCATCCCCCGATGCAGTGCCCTGTCAGAAAGAGCAAACTGCCACTCTTGATGTTGTAGTCAGCCATGATCTTTCCGTCTTCCAGCCTCTTTCCGTTGCAAGTCACAATCTGCCTCTTGGGCTTCACAGCGGTCACACTCTTGATCATCTCTTTCACCTGGGCCACTGAGTTGGATCTTCGAACTCGGAGGAGGTGCCTTTGCCCCCCGTTTCTTGACTCCACCAGAAACAAGGGCAGCTCTTCATCACTGGGCTTCACCACCTTCAGGGTGAGGTGGATAGTGGTTTCCTTGTCAATCCCATAAGACGACAATTTCCTATGGGGCTTGAGGATCTTGGAGTCCAGCAGAAGGATCTGGTCCTGTACAGAGACCTTGGTTTGGGACCTAACGTGTTCATTTATCTTCTTCACTTTGTCGTTCTCGGTGGTATCAAAGGTCATCACTGGCCATTGCTCTGAATGGACAACCTAAGCAGAGAAAGCCAAGAGAATCATCTAGGAGTGCCTGCCACCCTCTACTCCCTATTCGTCAGCTTCACTGTTCTGTCTGGCTAGCCCTCTGGTTCCTTCCCAGCAATCTGCATCTGTCCCTCTCTTGAAACTTTTAATTCCTATTCTATAACCCAAATCAGAAGAACATTAGCTCCATGAAACCACAGGGCTTCAAAAGTTGTACACAGATCCTTAAACAAACCCCAAGCAGGTTTCTAGGATTTGGCAGCCTTGCAGGATGCCCTCAGCCATGACTCACCCTCTGTGACTAACTCAGAAAGAACCCTAATTAAGTTATACAGTCTCTACACTGCTACGTTTTTATTCATGTTCCCACTCGTTTCGGGATAATGCCCATGTTGTGGTGATGCTGTGCTTAACGCTGTTAATCTGAATATCTTGTATTTTTATATCTACTGCTGTAGAATATAATATCCTATTTAAATTAGGATAAAAACCAGGATCTCGCTTACAGATGATAGAAACTATATTTAAGTTTAGTTTCGTTTACTGAAGAATTAAGTTAGGGGAGAATCAGCCCTGTAAACCTCATGAAAACTTCCTCATATTCCATTCAGGAAATCTTCCCAACCTAGATTCTTCTTCACTGGAGGTCGTGTCCTGTATTGGACACTGCCACGATTGCACATTCTTTACACTGGAGTATGTCCTGTTTAAGGCGATGTGTTAGTTACATCACCAACAACAAGAAAAATGAGATTTGTGAAGTTTTCCTTTGAAAAGAGAGAGAAAGCTTAAGGCTGAGAACCCTGAATGTTATTTTCCTAATTTCACATCTTGCCAGCCTCATGAAGCACAGTGTCCTACCAATTCTCCTAAGTGGGGCTGGCAAAATGGCTCAGCACTTAAATAAATAAATAAATAAATAAATAAATAAATAAACAAACAAACTCTTCCCATCAAGCCTTGCCCCTAACTAAGTTTGATCCCTAGAACCTATGTGCTGAAGGGAGAGGACTCCTAACCCCATATATTCATGCACCCATATAATAAATGCATAATAAAATATTTTAACAGTTTAATACGTCAAATGCCCAACCTCTGTTCAGAATACCCTTTTCCTATTGTGCAGTTACCAATGTCTGCCTTTTCTCCTGAATGTTCCTCACCCAACCGCCTCACCTCCTAGACCACTGTCCCTTCCCGAGTTGTGGAACTGTATTCCCAATACATGGAAATATTTTTCCTTCCCATTCGTTTACCAAACCCCAACTTACACAGATGCAGGAAGCCATGTCTGCAGTCAGAGGCTAAATGAGAAGAGTCCTCCCTCGTGTCTGCTTATATGTGAGTAGCTGGGTTGGAAATCCCCACGTCTGATGTGTTGTCCAGTTCAGCAGCAACCTTTGTTCTCAAGAATTCCTTTCACTTTTGCTGGGGTGGAGTTAACAATGGACACTCTTTGTACACAAATTTCTCCCCTTGGCCAATCCATCTGTATCCCTAGTTCAGTACCTAGAATAGTCATTGTAGGATAGGAATTTTACCCAGGTTGACAATCTCCCTACCTTCTCCCAATCCTGCCTTAGTACTGCCCGGCCACTACTAATCTTGGCTTCCACTAGCTGGCTTGATAATTTGTGGTGCTTGGCATCCCTCCATCACTGCCTAAATGAGCCTGGACTGTAATCACAACTTGTCATCCTGGGGTAGGGTACCACTTGGTACATACATTATGCTGTAGAAATATGTCCCCTTCTTTTAACATAGGTTAACATAGAAAGCCATTCCTAGTGGGTCCCCAGCTTAGAAAAACTTTGCTTATAAAATATTTAAACACACACACACACACACACACACACACACACACACACACACACACACACTTTGGATTCTTGAACCTCTAATACATTTCCCAACCTGACTCAGGACCTGCAAACCAAACGTACTGCTTGGGAACAACCAAAAGCCAACAGTTAAATTCTGACTCCTACCTTTCTCCATATGCGCACCTTGTTCCTTGTTCACCCCGGCTCCCCAGCCTTGACTCTCAGATGCCTACTCTCCCAGAGACCAGAGACACGTGAAGGCACTGTTCCCCCACTGTTGAGACTTGGTTGAACGAGACCAAGATTGTGCCTGAGCTGTGCGTCCTCAGGAAACTTGATATTCCTAACATTCCAAGTTTGACATTGGCTTCTCAGGCAGGACATTCCGTGAAACTAATTTTCAAAATTGTTCATTAAACATGCTTCAGGGTCCCCCCCACCAAAAGACCCTGTAAAATTTCCAAATTATTCCTCTTGTTTTCTGTACTTGAAGTGGCTATGTACTCACCCACTGAAAATCATTTTTTTTCTTTTCTTGATCATGTTTTCCCCTCCCCCAATTCCTCTCAAATCTTCCTCCTCACCTCCCTACCCATCCAACTTTATGTTCTTTCTCTGTCTCTCAAACACACACACACACACACACACACACACACACATTCAAAAATGAAAAAACAAATAAGCAAGACCATAAAGACCATGAGACAAAGCAAAGCAAAACAAAGAAAACAAAAACCTCCAAACAAAGCAAAAACAAAGCAAAAAGTCTACAAAATACACCATCAGTTAGTAGTGGGCCAGCTACTCCTGGGTATGCGGCCTTCCCTAAAGTATGGTTAATTTACCTAATGAGACTCCATTGGAGAAAGCTGAGTTTCCCTTCGCTGGGTAGTATCAATCGCAGAAACTTCTTAGGAGTGGGACCCCATGTCAACTCCCCCCTTTAATAACATCTTACACAGTGTCATTTTATTCTAGGGGGTTCCATTCTGAAGAACTTGGCTTATGGAGTACCTGTGCCGAGTAAGGCAATCCAAAAGCTTGCATAAATATAGTTCAATATCCTAATGAAAATTGTATTTGAAGCTCTTATTAGACAGTCATTAGCTAAACTGAAAATATTAATGTATATGGTAGAGTAATATACTTGTTTAAACACATAGCACGAAGGGGAGAGTCCCTTGTAGAATATACTGGATGCCACTGGCTCTGCTGTTCTGTCAGCTCTCTCCAGCTCCCTGTTCTCAATGATTAACATTCCAGCTTCTGACCTTTAGCTGACACCATTGTCCAACAGGATTTTGGAATTCTGAAGCATCACCAGTCGCCGGCAGAAAATGTCATCTCAGATTGAAGGTGAACAGGAAACAGCCTTGCAGGGAGGTAACAAGGAGGACCTGGCAGAAGAGAACAAATAAGCTGCCAAACCTGGTCTGCAACAAGCTCCCTTCACATTTAAATTCCTATCTGAACTCACTACTTTCTTATACATTTATTCCAAATTGTTTGAGCCAGAGCCTGGGCTCTGTAGTCCTAACAACCTAGGCTTGGCCACCCATGTCCTCTATATGCCAATAAACAAGTAACAGTGAGAAGCAGAGAAAGGAGACATCTTCAAAGTGGTCACCCCAAGAAAGAGAGGGCTGGAGAGATGGCTCAGAGGTTAACAGCACTGACTGCTCTTCCAGAGGTCCTGAGTTCAATTTCTAGCAACCACATGATGGCTCACAGCCATTTGTAATGAGATCTGATGCCATCTTCTGGTGTGTCTGAATACATCAACAGTGCACTCGTACACATACATAAAATAAATAAATACATCTTTAAGAGAGAGAGAGAAAGAGAAAGAGAGAGAGAGGAAGAAGGAGAAGGAGAAGATGAGGACGAGGAGGAAGAGGAGGAGGAGGAAGAGGAGGAGGAGGAAGAGGAAGAGGAGGAGGAGAAGGAGGGGGAGGGGAAAGGAGAGGAGAGGAAAGGAGAGGAGAGGAGAGGAGAGGAGAGGAGAGGAGAGGAGAGGAGAGGAGAGGAGAGGAGAGGAGAGTCTCCAAGGAAGTCCCTCAAGTTCATCTTCAGGTCTCTGTCTATAACAAGCTAGGTGAACTCATGACAAGTCTTAGCCAAGGTGTGATACTTTCCATCATCATTACCTGGGCTGTAGTCTGCCCTTCATGGTAGCCCGACAGGTTGTCAGAACTGTGTGCAATCTCTTTCCAGAAGACAAGTTCTCCTCTCCCCAATCTGGCTGGCACCAAGATTCAGTCTTTCCCTTTTCCTAGCATGAGATTCCTGAGGAAATTCAAATTTGAGTCCTAGGAAGGTCCACCGTTTCAATATTCCGGTAGCTAAAAGGAGGGGTAAGTGTCTCTTTGAGTATTTTTGTTCCTGCCAGAGGGAGAGCAAACATTAAAATGTTGCTTAAAGCTACACACCATTTTCATTCTTTGTCCTTCCTTGTCCATGACTGTCTGTGCCAGCATTTGGAGTCACAGGCAGCAAGTGCCAGAGCTGCCAGGAGAGCACATTGCCAGGTTCCCACTCCTAGATATGACTTTTATTAGGAATGATTTTGTCAGCTGATACTACAGAGCTGTGTCACTCAT
>JADRCD010237509.1:29162-31662 GCA_019843815.1 Montemys delectorum | reverse complement strand
TTCCAGAGGCAGGGCACTGTTACTGGTGCCATTTAAGATGAAGAAATGAAGGCCACAGAGGAAAAACTGTTCTGGAAAGTATTGCTAGAAGCAACGGGGCTGGGATAGGAACCCAGGCAGCTGGCTGGAGAAGCCACACAGGAGTGAAGATCGCAACCCTCCACAACACTTGTGTTGGGGAAGCCTTTCCCTTCAGACTTGTAGCACTTCCAGTCATAGCAAAGAGATCCACAGTCTAGCCTCTAGATGATGGCCAGGCAGAGTTGTGGACTAACATGGACTCCCTGCACCCTTCCTACACTGACCCCCCCCTCTCAACAATTATATATATAATTGAGAGAGACTCATGTATACATATATATGTATATATATGAGTATACTGTAGCTGTCTTCTGACACACCAGAAGAGGGCATCAGATCCCATTACAGATAGTTGTAAGTAACGGTGTGGTTGCTGGGAATTGAACTCAAGACCTCTGGAAGAGCAGTCAGTGCTCTTAACAGCTGAGCCATCTCTCCAACCCCCTCTTTCTTTTATAAATCCTTCAGGTACAGCCAAATGGAAGGAGCGGTTGAAGTTTAGCCAAACTCATCATCTCATATAAAGGTACACAAAAGATTCTTTTTTTATTTTAAATATTTATTTAAAACCTTTTCATATACATGTTTTGGTCATATTCTTTTTTTTTTTTTTGATATTTTCTTTATTTACATGTAAATTTCTCCTTTCCCAAGTTCCCCTCCAAAAAACAAACAAACAAACAAAAACAACAAGAACAAATCCCTTTTGCCCCCCCCTCCCCATGCCTGCCACCCCACCCTCTCCCACTTATTGGCCCTGGCATTCCCCTACACTGGGGCACAAAACCTTCACAAGGCCAAGGTCCTTTCCTCCTATAGATGATCGAATTTGTGATCCTCTACTATACACATGCTGCCAGAACATTCAGTCCCACCATGTATAGTCCTTGATTGGTGGTTGGGTCCCTGGGAGTTCTGAGGGTACTAGTTAGCAATTGTTGTTCCAAAAGATTCTTAAAACCGAAATCTGTGTGGTGATGCATACCTATAACTCTAGCACCCAAAGGCAGAGCCAGGAATATTCTGCAAGCTCAAGGCCAAACTAACCCACACATCAATTTCCAAGCCACTCAGGGCTACCTAGTAAGAATCACATTTTAAAAATAAAATAAAGAGCCTGCAACTTTCAACACAGCAATGTACTTTATACAGCTATTTCTGTGCTATCACAAGAAATGTTTCTCTTGGACTACAACAAAAATTATTGGGGTTGTGGGGGAGTTGCTACAATCATGTACCATATGATGTTCTGTTGGTCACCAATGCACCAAATACACTCTGGGAGTCTTTATTATAGCTTTTAAGAATACTGTCCGTATTTAGCTTGTATAACTATGCTATATTTTGTTCACACATGATTTAATCACATAATGATACATTTCTCAAAATGTATCCCCTATTCTTAAGAAACACATAATTGTGCTTTGTGTGGTACCTGGGATCAAACTCAGGTCTTGATTCATGCTGGGCAAACACTCTATCAACGGACTGTGCTCACACCATATTTTTATTTTATTTTCAAATATCGTCTCCACCAATGAGCCTAGGAAGAAGGGAAAAACATTGCAAAATCTCAGGGTGATAAAAAGATGCTTTGATATAGTCTGTTAAGAGAAGGTCACCACAGAAGCAGAATCTCCCCCATGACCCAGTGACATCATGTATCTGAGGACATCTGTGAATGAGGCCCAAGACGAATTTTAAAACTTACTTAAAAGTAATCACCAAGTTCTCTGAATGTAAAAAGGATAATCTAACACCCTTCTCTGGCCTCTAAGGGCACCTGCATGTATGGGGTATACACTTACATACATTAAATGAAAAATTACTTTTTAAAAAATTTCAACAGAGGGAAGTTTATAGAGTGGTGGGATATTACTGTACACCCTTAAAATCTGAATTTTTTATTATATATAAACTATACCTTGATATTTATATGTATGTGTTCATTTACATTTATGTATTTGTGTGCTTGTGTGTGTGTGTATGTGTGCACATGTGGAATTATATTGTGTATGTATATGTGGAAGTCAGATAATAACATCTTGTATCATCCTTCAGGTACCAACTACTCTGGTTGTTGTTATTCTTGTTGGTTTGTTTTTTGTTTATTTGTTTTTTGTTTTGTTTTGTTTTGTTTTGAGACAGTGCCTCTCATTGGCATGGTGTTTTGATCAGACAGGCCGGTTGGCCAGCAATCCTTGCTGATTTGCCTCTTTCCCCTCCCCATAACTGGGATTATAAGCATGTGTACATATATATATATATATATATATATATATATATATATATATATATATATATGATATAAAGCATTTTGCAAAATGCGTTTCTTCCCTAGCCTTTTCTGCTGTACTTTACCAAGAGAAGAGGAGAGAGAGAGAGAGAGAGAGAGAGAGAGAGAGAGAGAGAGAGAGAG
>JADRCD010237509.1:10996-21040 GCA_019843815.1 Montemys delectorum | reverse complement strand
TATTACTAAGCCTGAGAAGGAACGGTGTCAGTATGAGACATGTTAGTCAGGAGCTGATCCCAGCATGCCTCCAAGGATAGCATGAAACAAGGTTTTTCAGATATTCAGACAGGCCACAGGGATCAGGAGCTCTGGTGAGGATGGAACTACACTTGGGGGCTATCAAAAGCAACAATGTCTCGGTGGTGTACAACTAGAAAATGTCAACAGAGTAGCCAGTCTGAGGTTGCAGTATTGTTTTCAGCAAACTGACCTGCAAGCTAGCCAGAAATGTAATAGCAAATTCTTAAGATCAAGTCAACTAACGTCTTAATCCAATTTAGCATCACTCTGGTGTCTGGAAAGGGTAAATACAAAACCCTATGTGCTGTTTATCTTGCTGAACCAGGAGATAGAAAATAAAAAACAATGTGGGTTTATAAGCTGCCTGAACTTGGAAAGCATTTCCCAAATTACATGTAAACCTATCAGAAAAGCGTGGGGTCTGCAGTTCTGTAACCTCAGGCTAGCCTCTTTGTTGGCATTTCCTAGTTGTTTGCCACGGAGAAGGAGGAGCTGTTGCTTTTGATGCCTCCAAGTGTGAATTACCTTTTTCTGTGTGCCCCAAATAAAAGCAGTTTCATCCTCACCAGAACTCCTGACCCCTGTGGCATGTCTGAACGACCTTGTTTCATGCTGTTGGTGGAGGCGTGTTGGGACCAGCTCCAGACTAACATGTCTCAGACTGTCCTTCCTTCTCAAGTTCAGTTTATGCACAAAACCTCCAACCAACTACTGGCTGACCAAAATTAGCTTTCCTTTCCCTGGAGAAATACTTAGGAAGCCCACCTCAAGAAAATTATTTGGGTTTGTCATGCTGCTCATATCTGTATCAAAACAAGTAATTAAAGTTTAGGTGTAGCCCAGTGATAGATAGAACACATGTTTAACATGCTCAAGGCCCTAAGCTCAATTTCCAATGATAAAAATATTAAATAATTTTTAAAAGATTTACTCATTTTATGTATATATACACCGATGCTGTCTTCAGACACACCAGAAGAGGGCATCAGATCTCATTACAGATGGTTGTGAGCCACCATGTGGTTGCTGGGAATTGAACTCAGGACCTCTGGAAGAGAGCCAGTGCTCCTAACCACTGAGCCATCGCTCCAGGGCGATAAAATAATTTTTAAAAGTTGAGTTGTCACTTTTTAAAAGTTGAGATATCAACAGCTACACAGAGGAAGAAAAAAAAAACTCACAAAATTTACTCACCAGAGATATTCAACAAATAAACATAAAAAATCTGTGGTTTCCATCTATTAAATGAGGGTTGTTACTACTTGAGAATTGTTGCATATTATCCAAAATATCCAATTGTTAGTGGTGCTTTGTGGCACATGCGAAGCTGGGGAAGGTAGATTGTCTGGAGTTCAAAGCCATCCTGAGTTACTTAGGGAGTAATATGTCATACGTTGATACCTAATAAGACCCTATCTCAATAAAAGGTCCAGTTTCAACCCTAAGATGAAGGTGTTTGTGTGCATGCGTGCATGCGTGAGTGTGTGTAGGTGTGCTTGTATGCGCGCGTGCACGCGTGTGTGTGTGTGTGTGTGTGTGTGTGTGTGTGTGTGTGATGTACATATAAAGGAGGGCTATCAATAATGGTTTCTGGCGGGTCCCAATGTTGCAAGGGTTGGGGGAAGGGTAGTGGGAGTGGTCCAGTAGTGAATATGCATTTTGTTCAAATGAGCACGACATGGTCAGATTTAAAAGGAAAGGAGAGAAACGAAGGGAGGGAGGGAAATGAAGGACAGAAAAGGAAAGGGGAGTGGTAGGGGTGAGGGAAAGGAAGAGGAGAAGGGAGAGGAGGGGAGAAGAGGAGAGGACAGGACAGGACAGGAGAGGACAAGAGAGGAGAGAGCAAGCTCGCCAAGTTCTTCTGTGTGTTCTGGCAAGGTCTCAAGTCATGATTTATCTACCTGAGAGCCAGCACGTAGGATGGCACACCTTCCCAGCCTGCCCTTCCTGGAGCAGGGACTCAAGAACCGGTCAGAGCCCCGCGTGCACTGTGGCTACTGCTGCTGAGTCCTACAGGGGGCGACCCGGGCGGAGGAATTCCAGAGCTGACCTCGCCTTGGGGAAGACTACCGGGGACCTATGGCTTCAGGGCGGCCGCCACCCTCGCTGCGCTCAGCAAGGGTAAACCGGCGAGACCTGTCCCGCGTGGTGGTCTGGAACCGCAGCCCGCGCGTGGTGCAGCCCCTGTGGCTCGACTTCCATGGTGAACCACAGCCCTTCCAGACGCTGCTGCCGGGCACCAGCCTCCGCCTCAATAGCTACCGAGGTCACCCTAGGCTCTTCAGGGATGCAAGCACGAACGACAGGCTCCTGGTTAACTGAACTGAGTTATTCGTGCCATCTCTGAACGATGATGAGCAGCCTACTCTGGCCAACATCACGCTGCCAGTATATACACTGAAAGAGCGGTGCCTTCAGGTTGTGCGAAGACTGGTCAGTCCTGAGAACTACAGGAGACTAGATATTGTCTCTTCACTCTATGAAGATTTGGAAGACTACCCCAACGTGAGGAAAGACCTGGAACGGCTTAGCCAAGAACACATTGAAAAACCAGGGATTAGAAAAGGCGGTCAAAGAAAATCACTGAAGAACTTTTGACGGTATTGATGAGTCTTGATCTAAATACGGAACTGGACACTTATCCTTTTAAAATGGCATTTCATCCTTGTAGTTAAAATGAAAGCTAACTGGGGACCCAGTGGTAGAGCATTTGCTAGCCAATGCAAAGTCTTGGGCTCAATAATTTAAAAAGTAATGGCATCACAAAATGCCACTTAATATATGTACTTTCTAGAAGTATCAGGAGAAATGTTGCATTTTTTGCCTCTTAGTAACTCAGAAAAATTTGAGTATAGGGTATTTATTTAGATGAATACAAAATTTACTGTATTCGGTAGAAAGTAGTCACATCTCAATAGATGCATTGTGATAGCAACTTACCCTCCTGCCCTGCTTTGGAAAGACAGACACCCTGGATGTAGAAATGAGGATTTATTTCCGAGGCCGCAGACCCTGTTACATCAGAAGCCTTCAGTTAGTGGTTTTAGGGAACAAGCAGTGGATGCTTTAATAGACAGCTCAGGAGGGTGAACCTCTTTGGTTGGGAAGCAGAAACTAATTTAAATTCTCTGAGCAAACTTTGCAAAAGAAGCTGTTTTTATAGAAAGTGGGGTTTTTTTCCTCATTGTTCAAGGCTTGTCCTTTCTTAGTCCATTCAATTTGCAGCAGTTTTTGTTGTTGTTGTTGTTGTTGTTTTGTTTGTAAACCAAGATTAGCTTTCCATAGTTAATGGAGTAACAGTAACTTATCTACACAAAAAGCAGCTATGCTCCTGTATAATTCTAGTCTCGTGGACTGTGAATAAATTGTTGCCAGGTCTGAGTATCTTTTTTCTTTTTTTTTCTTTCTATGAATCCATGGAATTCTACATGGTTCAGTGCTTCTATCAGCAGGATTTGGGTACACTTTTCATCTGGCTAGTAAGAGATCAAAGCTAAAAGGGGCATCTTCAGCCCAGTTGCCCTGAACTGTGGGTTTGTAGGGTATTCTGGACTGCTTTACAGTTAAGTAAATGTTCATTTCCTTCATTATAGTCTGGACTTCATACATTTATTCTATTCATTAACTTCATAACTTTATTAAATTTACATTTCATTTGCGTGACTCTTTCTACTCTCTAGCACTATAACAGTTTTTTTTCCACGTATTGTCATTAGCTTTTCATAAACATCAGTGTTAACATCAGTGTTATAGTCCCGCTTGTAATTAATGGAATTCCATCACACTTCCTGGCAGCTGCTCCTTAACACAACAAAGAAACAATGTAGAGAAGCTACAGTCTAAGAAAATATGAACATTCCAGCTATACACCCAGACTGTTAAGATGACCATCGGGTATGACTGTGGATCCTACCCGAAACCTCCAAAATGACGTGGATCTCGTATCCTAACTCTGATGAGTGACAGGCAGAATAATTGCCTATATCAAATGAGGGTTAGACAGATGTCTACATATACACAAGGGTACACACACACACACACACACACACACACACACAAGCAATGTGGACTTTCGTAGAAGTCAGAGAACTGGAACATCTAGATGCTGGGTAGAGGGGAACAGTGTGACCCTGTTGTCCCTCCTAACAGAAGGAGTGGGTGACTTTGTGACGTATTCCAGTAATGCTATTGCTGACACACTTTCTCCAGAGAGTCGCCTGCCCCTTCCACCATAATTACTAGCTAACTGTCTGAGGGCTGTGGAATCCCTGAGTCTCAGCTGAATTAATCAGATGTTTCTCTCCATAGGATAGGTGTCCTGGGATCCCTCTCTCTACCACATACCTAATGTCAGGCTTTCCACCACCAGGACCACTTAAACAGATGCTAGCTTCTCCACAGACTGCTTGCCAAAACCTCGCTAGTTAAGAGATGCCTCTTCCCCACTTGGCCTCATTTTGTCTCTTAAAAAAGGTAGCAGACTGTGGTTGGTGAAGTGGCCAGTTCATCTGTGTTTACACATGAACTCTGGTGCTTATCATTATATTGCAGTATCCTAGCAGATTAAACTTCCCTTTGTGAACTTGTCATGTCAAAAGGAAGCTACTCACGTGTGGTGGCACACGCCTTTAGTCCCAGTACTTGGGAGGCAGAGACAGGTGGATTTCTGAGTTCGAGGCCAGCCTGGTCTACAGAGTGAGTTCCAGGACCGCCAGGGCTATACAGAGAAACTCTGTCTCGAAAAACAAAAAACAAAAAACAAAACAAAAAACAACAACAACAAAAAGGAAGCTACTCATATATAGAGTCATAAGGGACAGTCAGAGGTGCATGGATAAATGTTAACAGCTTGGCTAGAAGGACACAGAGTCCTCATTTAGTATTTGCTCTGTTTACACAGTACAAATACTCTTGGCAAGGAAGATTCTAGATGATCATGATTTAAAAGCTATCTCATAAAGTTTGAGAATTTACCAACCAAATAAGCTAGCTCTAATAAAGAACAGGGTGTGTTCTTTAAAAAGAGTCTGGCTGCAGAGTGATCCCTATGTCAAGCAGAAATCTAGCTGCCCCTTTAGAGACCATTCTTTCCTAGTTTGAGTTTTCTTCTTGATGTTCATGCAGAAACGAGGCATCAATTAAGAATTTCGTCATGGATAATTGCTGGCAACCAAAGTAGTCTTCCAGCTGAGGGTAAGTAGAGTATTAACCCTTCTCTCATGTAATATCAGTTTCCAGGTGTCCTCAACAATAGACCCCCACGTAGGGACTTAAAGGGGGTGAGGGGTTTTTATCTGCTTGCTTTGGGGTTCCATTACTTTGGGAGTTGTTTTTGTTTTATTTTGTTTTTGAAGAAAATGTACCCTAGGCTGATCCCAAACAGAAGCACCACATGCTGCTGCCTCTCGAGAGCCAAGATTACAGGCATTAGGCACTAATACAAAACAGTGACTTATCAGCTGCTGATCTGATGGCCTCACTCCCTTGTATTCTGGATAGGGAAATGCCACAGTCTGTCATCGCTCCTTCCGTACTCCCCCAGGGATGGGAAATTTTCTCTACCACTCTCTTGGTTCCCAACATGTGTCATGTGGGCAACCTTAGAAACCTTACTTGCCCTGAAACTGTTCACTGTTAAAATTCATGGTAAAATTGATAAGATCTTTGCAGGGCTGCTGTGGAAACCAGATGTTCAGGAAACTGTTTGCCTTACAAGGCACATGTGAAGCTCTCCATAATTGGAAAGTTCTAAAAGCAAAAGCAAGGATTGATTATGACACCTTCAGCAACCACTTCAGGTGACTAGCCCTGGCTTGTAGTACAGGAAGCAGAAAAATTCACAGGTGAATAAATGAATGTTTCAGAATGATTTAAACTAGGAAGAACAATGGTAAGTGTAATTTATCAAAAAAGAGAAAAGGTTGACCCCACTAAAGAAAATGAACTCTAAAGAAATTCAGAAATAAGGCAGAAAAAAGAAGGGAGTGACCTCCCATGGGAAGAGCCAAGTTAGAGACAGGGTCAGTAAGGACAATAATTGAATGAAGATGGGTGTCACTAAGGTCACACACTAAAAACTGTATACAAAGAAAGCACAGGAGGATTAGCAGCTGTCATAGGATTTACTTGGGATAATGAGATGCTCTAGAAGTAGAAGGTTCTGCTCATTTGACTGGTAAGTGTACTTTTAAAACAAGAAATTCATATGGGAGACAGCTCAGCTGGTGATGTGCTTTCTGTGCTGCATGCACATGAAGACCAGAGCTGAGAGCCCAACACCCAAAGATCTAAGAGCAATGTTCGTATCTATAATCCCAACACTGAGGAGGCAGAAACAGAAGGAACCTTGGGGCTTAATGGCTAGCCAGTCTATCCAAATTACTGAGCTCAAAAAAAAAAAAAAAAAAAAAGTTAGACTGCAACTGGGAAAAAGACTAGACACCTGGCCTCCCACAGGGTTACACATAAATGTGTGCATGAGAAAGCACACACACACACACACACACACACACACACACACACACAAATTATATACTTTCAAAGGGTGAGTTTTATGTTCTATGAAATACATCTCAATAAAGAAAACAATCAGGTGTGCTATAATCCCCACATTTCTGTAGTAGAGACTGGAAAATCAGGTGTTTAAAGACAGTCTTTACTACATAGTGGGTTTGAGGCTAACCTGGGCTACATGAAAACCTGAGTTCAAAGGGGAAAAAAATGAGGCCAGCAAGATGAAGCAGTTAAACGTGTGTCTACCAATTCTGATAACCTGAATTCAATTCCATGAATCATCTCAATAGAGTTAAAGCAATTCCCACAAGTTGTCCTCTGACCTCCATACATATACTGTCACACACACACACACACACACACACACACACACACACACACAGTATATATTAATGAGGTTTATTTATTTTATATCATGTATATTAGTATTTTCCCTGCATGTTGTATGTTAACTACATGGCTTGTTACATGGCTGAGAGACCAAAAGAAGGCATTAGATCTCCTAGAGCTGGAGTTAGAAATGGTTATAAGCTACCATGTAGGTACGGGGAACTGGCCTTGGGTCCTCTGCAAGAAAAGTACTCACCCTTAACAGCGGAGACATCCCTCCAGCCCCAGTGCAATGTATTTTTAAAGGGAGGGAGGGAGGGAGGGAGGGAGGGAGGGAGGGAGAGAGAGAGAGAGAGAGAGAGAGAGAGAGAGAGAGAGAGAGAGAACAAGGAATAATTTGTGTAATGTTGAGAGGTAGTTCCACCTTTGAGGATGTGAAATGGGAAGCCAGGGAGGGGCACACAGGACCCTCTAAGATATATGGAACGTCTGTTTTACAACTTTAGCCTGGGTACTGGATGCGTCAGAGGTTGAACTTGTTATTTATGCTAAACATGTTTACTTTGTTTATACTTAGGTTTTAATATAAAATAATAATAAGAAATATCCTGGAGATAAAACAAGGTTGGGAAGAAATGAAAGCAGAAGGTTCTGTGAAAATGATGGGGCAGTGAGTGGGGGCCTGTAACTGAATGTTCTCCATCTTAGGACACTTAGGCAGAGCCCCACTCACCCATTGCCTTCCTGTCCTCTGCCAGACCAGAAAATCCTGTGTCCTCAGTTCAGTTTCCAGAGTAGCTGCAGCCTACCTCTCCCCTCACTGAGCTGACATGGCATGCCCCAATATTTGCAGTCACTTCAATGATGCAGTTCTCCCAGATGAAATGTCCCCCCAAATATGCCCTTCATCTTATAAATTCCTTACTTTCATTCACCCCATACAACCCACACGGCTGACATTTATAAATGAGTCTTTTAATAACGCAGCTGTGAGCCACAGTGATTTTTAACGAGCCACTCTTATCTCCTGCCTGTCAACTTCTCATGAGGACTGAGTGATTGGACCAAAGCTACTTCCTAACCAGGGCAGCTGTTTACTGAAAGATGACTAGAGAAGCCAAGACAAGAGAAATAGTCTACCATGTATGCATGGAGTGGCATACAGTGGAAGAAAATCTCTCACATGCACAACATATTCTAAGCCAGGTTTGGTAGCTCACACTTACAAGCCCAGCATTCCAGAAGCTGATGCAGGAACATTGCCCAGAGCCGGTGGCAAGCCTGTACATCAAGACAAAACAAACAAAAAGACTTATTCTGTCTCTGATGAGTTGCCTTACAAAATAAGAAGTATAAAATAAAATACTTCTAGTTACGCAAAAGTGTATTCACCAAGTCAACATGGAAATAATGAGACTTCAAAACTAACAGATACAACCCGAAAATTCATTCAAAATAATTGGTTTTAATTTCTTTTATAATTAATTTTTATTTACTTATCTGTGTTTGCTTGCTTGTTTGTTCTGATAAACTATGTCTAAACTACCCTTCATGCTTGACAGTTTTCTCCCTCAAAGGTACATCCTCAGACCTAAAACACAATATTCAGCTACTTCCTCCAAGAGATAATAGGCATGAGACAGCGCCGAGGAAAACCAGAACACAAGGCGCCCAACACATTTCTACTGAAACAGTGAACTAATTGATTCACCCATCTGAAATCCGAATTCTCCATCCTTAACCAGAAAGTCAGAGGCACCAGTATGAGGAACTACCCAACCTCCAGCACATTCTTCACTTCCTCGTGGCCACTAGAAAATGTTTGACTAGATGAAACAGGTGAAAGCAAGGACCTACTTGGTAATAGGCTTGGAAGTAGACCTGTGAGAGCAGAGGAAGTAGAAAAATGTCCACCTGGCATGTCCTGACAATGTTCTGAGAAACACACAAAGGGCATTTTCACCAGGCCCTCTGTATCACACTAATCTGACAGTCTCATCCCTCCAACTAGACACAGACACCATGGTCAACCAGAGCTCCCCCGCAGGCTTCCTCCTGCTGGGCTTCTCTATGGTCAACCAGAGTTCCCCCACGGGATTCCTCCTGCTGGGCTTCTCTGAACACCCACACCTGGAAAAGGGTCTCTTCGTAGTTGTCTTGTGCTCCTACCTCCTCACCCTCCTAGGAAACACACTCATCCTCCTGCTGTCCACCCTGGACCCCAGGCTCCACTCTCCAATGTACTTCTTCCTCTCTAACCTCTCCTTCTTGGACCTCTGCTTCACCACAACCTGCGTCCCCCAGATGCTGCTCAACCTCTGGGGCCCCACAAAGACCATCAGCTTCCTGGGATGCTCTGTCCAGCTCTTCATCTTCATGCTCCTGGGGACCACCGAGTGCATCCTCCTGACAGTGATGGCCTTTGACCGCTATGTGGCTGTCTGCCAGCCCCTGCACTATGCCACCATCATCCACCCCCGCCTGTGTCGGCAGTTGGCAGGTGTGGCCTGGGCTATAGGTTTGGTCCAATCCATAGTTCAGATACCACCTACCCTCAAACTGCCCTTTTGTCCCCATAGGCAGATAGATGACTTTTTGTGTGAAGTGCCATCTCTAATACGACTCTCTTGTGGGGACACCACTTTTAATGAGATTCAATTGGCAGTTGCAGGTGTCATCTTCCTGCTTGTACCTCTGAGCCTTATCCTGGTCTCTTATGGTGCCATCGCCAGGGCTGTGCTGAAAACTAACTCTTTGAAGGGGCGCAGAAAAGCTTTTGGGACCTGCTCGTCCCACCTCATTGTGGTCACACTCTTCTATAGTTCAGTCATTGCTGTTTATCTGCAGCCCAAAAATCCCTATGCCCAGGAGAGGGGCAAGTTCTTTGGTCTCTTCTATGCAGTGGGCACCCCCACACTCAACCCCCTTGTATACACCCTGAGGAACAAGGAGGTAAAGAGGGCATTGTGGAGGTTGCTGAGGAAGGATACAGTCTCTGGAGGAATCTAAAGGCAAAAAATTTGCATGCTTTCTGAATTAAAAAATTTCTTCATGATATGTATGTTGTATTTATGTATTTGTGCATATATGTATAATAATAATAATAATAATAATAATAATAATAATAATAATAATAAT
>JADRCD010237509.1:791-10986 GCA_019843815.1 Montemys delectorum | reverse complement strand
ATAATAATAATAATAATAATAATAATAATAATAATAATAATAATAATAATAGCAAAAAGAAGCTATAGACTTGAGAGGGAGATATGTGAGGATTTGGAGGCAGGGAACCTGGGAGCGGCCGGAGGGAGAAAAGAAAGGGAGGGGAAAAATGATACAATTCTATTTCAATTAAAATATATATTTTAGAAAAAAATTAAAATGTTAAACTCAGAAGGCCACAATCCTGAGTCACACTTCAGTGTGACTATAAAAAGAGGGAGAGGGAGAGAGAAATATGCATTTCCTTTATAAACCTTAAGTTCAACCATTATCTACTCTTGATATTTCCTGTTTTCCACTGTATTTTCATTGCTTTTGTTTCTATCCATTCTCAAACTCTTTCATGGTGGTTTCTAGATAATTCTTCTCTCTCCAGTTTTTATACCTGTGAAGGGGAGATACATATCTGCATGTGCCATGCAAGCAAAGGCTTTGGTTACAGCAAATATGAGAGTTGGAAGATGCACTTTGATCCTCTTACAATGTGAGAGAAAATGATTGTCTAGTGACTTCTTAAGTCTCTGTTTGTCATCTATCTATCTATCTATCCATCTATCTATCATATATCTATCCATCCATCTATCATCTACCTATCTATAGCTATCGTCTATCTATCTATCATCTATCTTCCTATCTATCTATCTATCTATCTATCTATCTATCTATCTATCCATCTATCCACCTATCATCTACCTATCTATAGCTATCATCTATCATCTATCTATCTATCATCTATCTTTCTATCTATCTATCTATCTATCTATCTATCTATCCATCCATCCATCTATCTACCTACCTCTGAGTAGAAGGGAATTAATTTCTAAGGGAAGAGGGCTGGAAAGAGAATAGCAAGTGGGGATGTGATGTGATATACTGTGAATAAAAATATATTAATGGAAATATATTATGGAAAGAAAAAAAGGAAGCTATTAAAATGCTATGGTCAAGTTCCTCTGCTGACATCTGGGTCAGAGGACCTCTAAGAATGGCAGAACACTCACAGTTTAAATTTTTGCAAAGGGGCTGGTTCCCATATGGTTGCCTGTCCAGTTGTCTTTGCATGAATCCACTCTGGGCCAGTGTAGCATAAATGTTTGAGGCTTTTATTTTCCCATTTTTCCTTTTAGTGTTTTTAAAATAAAATAACTATTTTTGTAGTATACCTTATACGTGTATTATACAAGTACTATAAATAAACTGTAGTTTATTACCGAAACTAATCAAACTGATTTTAGAAAATGTGTTGTTACATCTGGTCTCATGTGATGGCATTGGATGGGAACTGGGTGTTTTTGTAAGCTTGAGAGCTACATGATTATTTTAAAAACATTTGATTTATTTATTTTGGATATATATTTATTACTTCTAAATGTGCAATATCTAAATATTATGACACTGTAGGGATTTGGTAGTACCACAGCTTAACTCTAATGGAGCTACAAGTCAAATAAAGGTATCTCATAATGGACCATTTCCTTGTTTCCTAAGAGGTAAGCCTTGAAAACACATCAGATATCTGACATTGAGATACATGGCTTAGTGAGAATATTATAATCATAGCACACTTAAATAATTGATATTTTACATTATGCTTTGATTTAGAGCTTCCAGAACATATTAAAATTTCCTCTGAGGTGCCAGCTTGCACATGAAAATTACCGTTCATGACTTCTAGAACTTTGACATTGTTCTTCAATGTGATGATCTTCCCAATTGTATCCTATAGCAGTGAGGTTCCAGTAGGTCTCCAGCATCACATCTTTGTAGAGACTTTTTTGGGAAGGATCAAGCAAATTCCATTCTTCCCCAGTGAAGTTCACATGCACATCATCAAAAGTCACTGCGTCCATGTCTTGATTTCAGAGATTCACTGAGGTCCCCTCACAGCAACCAACAGCAGAGCTCAGAGCATGACATCAAGAACCATTCAGGCCTGCACTGCCACAGCAAATTTGCCAACATTTTATTTATTTATATTTCAAATGATATCTCCCTTCCCCCTTACCCTTCCTCAAACCCTCCATACCATGCCCACTCTCCCCCCCCACTTTGCCTCTATGAGGTTGCTCACCCACTCCTGTCTCATTGCTCTAGCATCGCCCTATGCTGGGGTATCAAGCCTCCATAGGACCAAGGGCCTCCTCTCCCATTGATATCAGATAAGGCCATCTTCTGCTACATGTGTATCTGGAGCCATGGCTTCCTCCATGTATACCCTTTGGTTGGTGGTTTAGTTCCTGAGACCTCTGGTAGTCTGGTTAGTTGATATTGTTCCTCTTACGGGGTTACAATCCCCTTCAGCTCCTCCAGTCTTTCCCCTAGCTCTTCCATTGAGGTCCCTGTGTTCAGTCTGATGGTTGGTTGTGAGTATCTGCATCTCTATTGGTCAGGTGCTGGTAGGACCTCTCAGGGAACAGCCATACCAGGTTCCTGAACAGCAAGCACTTCTTGGCATCAGCAATGGGGGGTGGGGGGGAGGTTGGTGTCTGCAGATGGGACAATGTCTAGGTGGGATGATCGTTCCTTCAGTCTCTGATCCATTTTTTGTCTCTGTCTTTCCATTGGACAGGCATGTTTCTGGATTAAAAATTTTGAGATGGGGCTGGTGAGATGGCTCAGCGAGTTCCAAAAGTCTTGAGTTCAAATCCCAGCAACCACATGGTGGCTCCCAACTACCCATAATGAGAACTGATGCTCTCTTCTGGTGTGTCTGAAGACAGTTACATTGTACTTATGTACAATAATAAAGAAATTTTAAAAAAAAAATTTTTTTGAGATGTGTGAGTGGCCCCATCGCTCAACTGGGGACCGTGTCTGTCTACTGGTGGTGGTCTCTACAGGTTGTATCTCCCCTTCGTTAGGTATTTATGCTAAAGCCATTATCATTGATTGGGTCCTGGGAGCTTCTCACTTCCCTGAAGTCTGGGAATTTCTGACAGATGCCACCAGTTCCACATCCCCCACTGCTACATGTTTCTGTTCAATTTCCTGACTGACCCTCTGTACTTCTCTCCTGTCTCTTCCAATACCTGATCCTGTCCTCCCTTTTTTCCTCTCCCCTTCTCTCTCCCATGTCTCTCCCTACCTCTACCTCTGTGGTTGCTTTGTTTCCCATTCTATGTAGGATTGAAGCAACTACACTTTGGTCCATAGGCTTTGAGCATTGTATTGTGGGTATTCTGGGTTTGGGGGCTAAAATCCACTTATCAGTGAGTACATACCATGTGTGTTATTTTGTGTCTGGATTATCTCACTCAAGTTGATATTTTATAGATCCATTCATTTGCCTGTGAATTTCATGAAGTCATTGGTTTTAATAGCTGAGTAGTACTCCATCGTGTAAATGTACCACCTTTTCTGGATCCATTCCTCTGTTGAGGGACATCTGGGTTACTTCCAGGTTCTAGCTGTTATAAATAAGGCCGCTGTAAACAGTGGAGCATGTGTCCCCCGTATGTTAGAGTATCTTTTGGGTATATGCCCAGTAGTGGTATAGCTGGGTCTTCCAGGAGAACTATTCAATTTTTTGAAGAACAACCAGATAGATTTCCAAAGTGGTTTTTTTGTTTTTGTTTTTGTTTTTTAAGTTTTATTGCATTATACTGAGAAAAGTTACATGATTTCAATTTATCTGAATTTGTTAACATTTAAAAACATTTTAAGTAAATAGAATTAAATCACATTCTTGTTTTCCTTTTTGTACCCCAACTCCTCCCAGAGACCCCCCTTCAATACCTACAATATTCTTTAAAATTTATAAAATATTATAACAATAAAAATGAGTATTATAAAAGTTGTTTGATATAAAACAATAATCAGTTTAACAGTCTTATGTAGATGCTTGTCTATGGCAATACTGAAAATACATACATTTTTCTCAATATAAATTTTAAATAATTCCAAACGTATTAACTGTATATTTCAAAATAATGCATTACTACTAATATTCTCTCTTTTTTTGTGGGTGCAGTGAGCTTTACTGATGGTGTTCAAGAGAGTAGGGAGGGCTCCCTAGGCCCCTCCTGTTATTATGGGGGTCTGGGATGGAAATTGTGAGGGAGATGCTCAGTGTTGGGGTAGGGACTCCTCAGCAACTGAGGGACTCTCTCTTGCTCTCAGTGTCCTTGCTGGGGTGGGTGGTCCAGGGCTTCTTACTCCTTGGAGGCCATGTAGGCCATGAGGTCCACTACCCTGTTGCTGTAGCCGTATTCATTGTCATACCAGGAAATGAGCTTTACAAAGTTGTCATTAAGAGCAATGCCAGCCCCAGCGTCAAAGGTAGAAGAGTGGGAGTTGCTGTTGAAGTCACAGGAGACAACCTGGTCCTCGGTGTAGCCTAGGATGCCCTTCAGTGGGCCCTCAGCCGCCTACTTCACCATCTTCTTTATGTCATCATACTTAGCAGGTTTCTCCAGGCGGCATGTCAGATCCACAACTGATACGTTGGGGGTAGGAACATGGAAGGCCATGCCAGTGAGCTTCCCATTCAGCTCTGGGATGACCTTGCCCACAGCCTTAGCAGCACCAGTGGATGCAGGGATGATGTTCTGGACAGCCCCACGGCCATCGCACCACCGCTTTCCAGAGGGGCCATCCACAGTCTTCTGAGTGGTAGTGATGGCATGGACCGTGGTCATGAGCCCTTCCACGATGCCAAAGTTGTCATGGATGACTTTGGCCAGGGGAGCTAAGCAGTTGGTGGTGCAGGATGCATTGCTGACAATCTTGAGTGAGTTGTCATATTTCTCGTGGTTCACACTCATCACAAACATGGGGGCATCAGCAGAAGGGGAGGAGATGATGACTCTTTTGGCCCCACCCTTCAAGTGGGCCCTGGCTTTCTCTATGGTGGTGAAGACGCCAGTAGACTCCACAACATACTCAGCACCGGCATCACCCCATTTGATGTTAGCAGGATCTCGCTCCTGGAAGATGGTGATGGGCTTCCTGTTGATGACAAGCTTCCCATTCTTAGCCTTGACTGTGCCATTGAATTTGCCATGGGTGGAGTCATACTGGAACATGTAGACCATGTAGTTGAGGTCAATGAAGGGGTCGTTGATGGCGACAATCTCCACCTTGCCAGATCCAGAGCAGAAGGCAACCCTGGTAACCAGGCGCCCAATCTGGCCAAATCCGTTCACACCGACCTTCACCATTTTGTCTACGGGACGAAGCTGGCACTGCACAAAAAGACACGGCTGTCTCTGGAACAGGGAAGAGCAGAGCTAATATTTTCTTAAATGAACATAAATGTATAAAGTGTTTTTGTCTGTTTGTTTTGTATTTAGTAGAGCTTAAAATCTTGGCTCTTACTGTGGTAACCTGATACAAGAGTTACAAACATAAAACAAAGCATTCAATCTTAACTCTTTGTTGTTCTCTTACAAGCCCCCTCCCAATTTAATTGTCTACATTTCTTTTGGGTATATAAATACTTTTATATGTAAGCTGTTCTGAAAACCATAGTATAGTGTAAAAACATGAAATAAACAATACTACTAATAGAGAGGCTGAGATAGGAGAAGCAAAATCTCAAGACCATTATGTTGTACACAGCCAGACACTGTCACGAACAAACAAGCTGAAAGTATATATGGATTGTATAATATTGGACCTATTTCTTCAATTACCAAATTAGAGAGACCATTGGATGTCAGTCAATATATTTCTAATTCCTCATATTTTTGTATTTCAATCAATTAGGATATGTTGGTAATATTAATTTTCATATTAATATATTAAGAAAAAGTAATTGTTACTTTCATTGTTTTTTGTTGTAGGAGGTGAAATTAGGTTTGTGTGGATTTGTTGAAAGATTACCTTCTTGCTTCTTCTGGGGTGTAGTTTTGCTCCTTATGTTGATGTTTTCCATCTATTATCCTTTGTAGGGCTGGATTTGTGGAAAGATATTGTGTAAATTTTGTTTTGTCATGGAATATCTTGTTTTCTCCATCTAAGGTAATTGAGAGTTTTGCTGGGTATACTAGCCTGGGCTGACATTTGTGTTCTTGTGGGGTCTGTATGACATCTGCCCAGGATCTTCTAGCTTTCATAGTCTCTGGTGAGAAGTCTGGTGTAATTCTGATAGGCCTGCCTTTGTATGTTACTTGATCTTTTTCCCTTACTGCCTTTAGAATTCTTTCTTTGTTTAGTACATTTGGTGTTTTTATTATTATGTAGCAGGAGGAATTTCTTTTCTGATCCAGTCTATTTGGAGTTCTGTAGGCTTCTTGTATGTTCATGGGCATCTCTTTCTTTAGGTTAGGGAAGTTTTCTTCTATAATTTTGTTGAAGATATTTACTGGCCCATTACCTTGGGAGTCTTCACTCTCTTCTATACCTATTATCCTTAGGTTTGGTCTTCTCATTGTGTTTTGGATTTCCTGGATGTTTTGGGTTAGGAGCTTTTTGCTTTTTGCATTTTCTTTGACTGTTGTGTCAATGTTTTCTATGGTGTCTTCTACCCCTGAGATTCTCTCTTCTATCTCTTGTATTCTGTTGGTGATGCTTGCATCTATGACTCCTGATTTCTTTCCTAGATTTTGTATCTCCAAGGTTGTCTCTCTTTTTGATTTCTTTATTGTTTCTATTTCAATTTTTAGATTCTGGATGGTTTTGCTCATTTCCTTCACCTGTTTGATTGTGTTTTCTTGTAGTTCTTTAAGGGATTTTTGTGTTTCCTCTTGAAGGGATTCTAGCTGTTTACCTGTATTCTCCTGTATTTCTTTAAGGGTGCTATTTATGTCTTTCTTAAAGTCCTGTATCATCATCATGATAAGTGATTTTAGATTTGAATCTTGCTTTTCTGGTGTGATGATCTGTCCAGGAATTGCAATGGTGGGAGTATTGGGTTCTGATGATGCCAAGTAACCTTGGTTTGTGTTGCTTATATTTTTACACTTGCCCTGCATCATCTGGTTATCTCTACTGCTACCTACCCTTGCTAAATCTGACTGGAGCCTGTCCTTTCTGTGATCCTGATTGTGTCAGAACTCCTCAGAGTCAAGCTGTCTCTGTGATCCTGTGATTCTGGAATCCTGGGCTTGTTAGAGGACCTGGGAATGGAGCTTCCTCTGAGTGTTTTGGGAATGACTGCAGAGTTTGTACTCAAGGTCTACTCAGGACACGTGCCAGCCCAGACAGACTGGAAGCAACCCGAGGCTGACAGAGTTCCTGTGTGTCTGGGTCCTACTGATCCCAGTTACTCCTGGTGTTGGGACAGATTTATGTCCTCCTCACCTCTGATCCTGGGCATGTTAGAGATCCTGGGAGTGGAGCTTCCTCTGAGTGTTGTGGGACTGGCTGGGGAGCTTGAGCCCAAGGTTGCTCAGGGCACCAGCTCAGACAGACCGGAAGAAACCTGAGTCACTGGGCTGGCAGAATTCCTGTGTCCCAAAGTGGTTTTACCAGCTTGCAGTCCTACCAGCAATGGAGGAGTGTTCCTCTTTCTCCACATCCTCACCAGCATCTGCTATCACCTGTGTTTTTTATCCTAGCCATTCTGACTAGTGTGAGGTGGAATCTCAGGGTTGTTTTAATTTGCTTTTCCCTGATGATTAAAGATGTTGAACATTTCTTTAGGTGCTTTTGAGCCATTCGGTACTATGTCCAATTTTCTGAAGAGCCACCAAACTGATTTCCAGAGTGGTTGTCCTAGCTTGTAATCCCACCAGAAACGACTCCTGCTCTCTTTCCTATGTTTTTCATCTCCAGGATTGTCTCCCTTTGTGTTTTCTTTAATATTTCTATTTCCATTTTAAAATTTTGGACTGTTTTGTTCAATTCCTTCACCTGCTTGATTGTGTTTTCCTATGTCTCATTAAGAGATTTATGTGTTTCTTCTTTAAGGGTTTCTTCTTGTTTGCCTGTGCTCTCCTGTGTTTCCTTAAGGGAGTTATTTATGTCCTTCTAAAGTCCTCTATCATCTTCATGAAATGGGATTTTTAGATCTGAATCTTGCTTTTCAGGTGTGTTGGGGTATCCAGGGCTTGCTGTGGTGGGAGAACTGGATTCTGATGTTGCTAAGTAGTATTGGTTTCTGTGGCTGATGCTCTTGTTCTTGCCTCTAGCCATCTGGTCATCCCTGGTGTTAACTGACCTTGCTGTCTCTGACTGGAGCCTGTCCTTCCTGGGAGCCTGTGATCTTGTGATCCTGGATGTGTCAGAACTCCTGAGGGTCAAGCTGCCTATTGGATTGGGCTGAGTGGATGGTAATCCAGAGCACAGGATCCACTCCCGGGCACGGGTACAAACTGGAAGGTCCCTATTTTTTTTTTTTTATTATTGTAGTTTCCTGTATTTCCTCAAGGAATTTATTCATTTCCTCTTTAAAGGCCTGTATCATCTTTATAAGATGGATTTAAGGTAATTTTCTCGGGCTTCAGTTGTATTAGGCTATCCAGTCCTTGTGCAGCTGTTGCAGGAAATATTGGAAAATGAGAACCGGCAGGCTTCCCGCACAAGCACCAGTAACCAGGGACCATATGGCTCCAGCTGGGTGATCTCAATTCAGCCTTCTCTCTGTGTGGGAGCTCCTGAGTCCCTTGGCAGAGCCAGCATGTTCCCACACATGGTACTGGCAACTCTCTATCCCACTGCAGTCCTGTCAGTTATGTCTTTATTCGCCAACTCTCTGGTGGGGCCAGAGCTCCCAAGTTCCTCTCACAACCACACAACAACCACCCACCCCACAGTCAGCCATCACAACACCCAATTACCATATAGACTCAAAACTCTTAAAGCTTATAATTATGGTTAACCAATCAGATTTGTGTATCAATAAAATCACAACTTACAAGATGCCAATATAATAATTTCAGAGCCAACTGATAGTGATAAAAGCTTTATCCCAATTATTCTGGCTGGTTCAAGCCTCCCTAGTTCATGTCCACCTCTATTCTCCTTCTCCCCATCTCCACACTCTCCATCTCTGCAGCTCTTAGCTCCACCTCCCTTTTCCCTGTCCAGTCACAGGCCACCTGCTGCCCTAATGTAATTGGACAGAAGAAATCCTGCAACATGTAGCTATGCACCGAAGATGTTATGTTGGCTTGGCTTTTGTTGATTGTGTTCCTTCCAGGACCTTTAACCATCTGGATGGCTTTTGTCTCTGGATGTTCTTATTGTAGTAGGAACTGGGAGGGTGTTTAAACTCCATTCTTGTGTGGCAGATCTCTGGTGGACATCCTTGGGCTATATTGTTTTGGATCAGCAGATCTGATGAATGTAGGCTGAGAGGTGGCAGAAGAATGGGGATCTAGTGTGAGTAGCAGGCTGCTCAGGGCAGCTAGGGTGTCCCAGAAGACTCAGTGGACAGGGAAGATGAATGCTAGAAGAGGATCCAACCTGGAACCTAATGCTTCCAGATCAGGAGGTCTGATGAAGATGGGGAGAGAAGTCACAGGATAATGGAGGTCCACTGGGGATAGCAGGTGGCTCAAGGCTTATGGAATGCACCCAAGTAAGGAAGTTAATTAGTATAATATCAACTAAGAAAAGCACTTAGAGGACTAAACTCATACAGTCAGTGAAGTGTGGAGAGCTCTTGGTGCTGCTTCAAGGAAGTTGGCATGGGAAGTTAACATGAGTTGTGTCAGGACAGTAGAGTTGCTCCCCCTCCCCAAAAAAATACAGCTGAAAATACGTGTTTCTTGAATCTTGACCATCATGATAAGTTCCCAAAAACAGTGACCATAAGAATTGTTTATGTATAACAGTGCCTTGACCATGCATTGATCCTGTCCTTAGCATATGCTTGGTACAGTATGAAAGCAGCTTGGAGAAAGATAAACTTGCTTCAGTGCTTGCTGAAGTCATGCAATCGTATCATGTAGTTGTCTTGTTCTTCTGTACTCATCCCTTCCTCGGGACCCTTTTGACTGACTCAGCAGGCTTGGTCAGTGAACTGGCGTTGCTTTTAATACACAGAGTTTAAAGATTACTCTTATGGAAATACCCAAACCCAGCAAAAGCCAAAATCAGAATACATTATACCAAAAAGAGGGTGGTTACAAAACCACCGTAGCCATGGAGATGGTGGCACTTGGTAGCAGCTGAGAAACAAGGAGTTAATTTTGTATGTGTGAAGGCACAAGCCAGTCAACTACTTTGCAAAGAAAAGCTACATCTTAAACAATACTTTGGTGGCATGAAT
>JADRCD010237508.1:21088-43860 GCA_019843815.1 Montemys delectorum | reverse complement strand
TCTCCTACAGCAAAACTGGGGGAGGGGATGTCCAGACTTTTAAATTCTAAATCAAGTCTGAAGTGGGTACCTAGAAACGACTCATGTTTCTGGAATAGAGAATGCTTTCACTTTTATCATCTTTTTTTTTTTTAATTAAAAAATGAAAAGGCTCACTTGTTTAGGGAAGATACATCTCAAAACTAAAATGTTTTAGAAAATAAAACTTAACAGAAGATTGCTGATGCTCTCTCCATCGCCAGAAATTTTTGTTAATGAAAGAATGTTCTTTAAAAATGTCTAAGCTCTCTGTCATAGGTTAAAGATTGTTATGAGACACAGCATTAGAAACTCCAAGGTACCTAGTACCTGAATTCTAGAGACCTCCTTTCCCTCTATTATTGGCATTGCTAATGACCTTTAAACATAGAACAGTTCCCCTTTACATCTGCTAAAGATGCAAATATTTCTTTTCAGGATTTATCAGCTAATTAGAGGAGTTGGTGTGTGTGGGCTGGAAATTTCTCATCTCTCAGCCTAGATTTTGAATCCAGTGAACTTGAAATAAAATACACATAACTATCTATTCCTACAGCAAAAGAAACAGAAAAAAGAAAGGCAAATATGCTGAAGTACGTGTGTGTGTGTGTGTGTGTGTGTGTGTGTCCCTATGAGGGCCAGAAGCATTTGTTAGATACCTAGCACTAGAATTACAAGTAGTTGTGAGTCGCCCAATATAGGTGCTTGTAAGGGTAGGTCCTCAGGAATAACAGCAAGTGTTCTTAACCACTCCGCCATCTTTCCAGCCTCACAAGCTTTTATTATAAACATCTATTTCTTCTAGATTTAAGAAAATACAAATTTCCAAAAAAAATGCCAATCAATGTATATATAAAATACTATATTATTTTCTTTAAGCACACACAACAAATCAAATACAACACATATAATAGATAGCATATCATGACAAAGATTTATCCTAGGAATACAAGACTGGCTGAATACTAGAAAATCTATCAATACACATGATCATCTCAATATTTATACACAATGCTTTCAGTAACCAATAAATGAATAAATGAATGAATGAATAAAATGTCTCCAGGCAATAAAGAGCTCCTACACTAGACCTTCAGCTAGCATCATATTAAATGCTGAAAGAACAGACTTTTTTCTCCCTATAAGCAAGACTATGGTAAGGATGTCTGCTCTCATCACTCCACTCAGCATCCTAATGAAGGTCTTAGCAAACACACAACAGTAGACAATAGAAGTAGAGATGGAAATAAGAATAGAAAATAAGAAAAATGTTCTCTGATTGAAGATAAATGGAGGGTATCAATAACATTAGTTATTAGGGTAATGCCTATTAAAACTATACTTATATACAACTACACACTCATTACAGTAGTTTAAAGCACAGATAAGGTATCTAGTTAGTATGTGGAGCAATGGAACCCTGTTGGTGGTGGTGGAAAGAAATATTGGTGGACCCATTTTAAACCCTACAACAGAAAAATAGCTGAGTGGTTACCACTGTCGGGCCTGGGACTAAGAGTTTGGGGAGAGGCTGAAGATAAAGCCATGAATGTCAATTTTGACAACAATGTAACTGTGTAAGTGTCAAAAGTAACAACCCCAAAGTATGAAAGTTCTCTAGGTCCCTGCTGTACATATAGTATGAGCTGGCACACCCGGATAGAAACAGGGAAAACTGGAACATTGTATACCATAATACAAACATCAATCTGTATTTCAGAAGATTAAATTTGCTTCTTAGTCTCTTTCTGAGATTTTAAAATAATCCCTGATCAGCCTGTATAGTGGTCTGAATATCTTTGGCCCATAGGGAGTGGCACTGTTGGGAGGTGTGGCCTTGTTGGAGGAAGTGTGTCACTGTAGGGGGTGGGCTTTGAGACCTTCCTCCTAGCTGCTTGCAAGACTGTCTTCTGTCTAAGATAGCTTGCGATGCTTTTGTTTTTTAGAGGAAAAGAAAGTCACATTGTTTCTATCTGTTCTTGTGAGCTCATAGACCTGATCAAGAGTGCAAGTGCTTCTCAGAGGCCTCTAGATTCCAGTCTCGCTCCACTCATCGCTCCACCCCTCTATCCTCTGTAAGAGTTTGAGCATGGCAGTCCTCATTTAAAGAAGCTGGGTTGATTGATTAACACCCACTCTGCTGTTTCTCCAGTCTAGTTCTGACTTAATAAGCTTGGGCCAAAACTGACTGAACTGTTATTACAAGCCAGGTGCTGCTAGGAGCTCTGTAGAATTTCTTACACAATCCTAGCACTTTTGGATGATGCACCTTTCAGCTCTCAATTTAGAGATGATCACGGTCATCAACTAAAAGTGGGTAAATCCAGCATCCAAATTCATAACAGTCTTGGTGAAGTGAGGTGTTGGGTGGCATTTGAAAGAAAGCTGCCTTCTAAAGTTCTAAAGCCTGGCTTGGTGCTTGTTAGTTGTGTAGTGTTAGAAACATTGTTTAACCTCCCTGAGCCTGTTCTTACCTCTTTGACTTGTCATAGAGACTTTGAGTTCCCACCAAGAGGACTGCCTAACTGCTCAGTAACAGCACCAAGCTCTTCTTGCTTCTAGTTCACTGCTCTCTGATTCCCACTTATGTATATATTCCCTTCTCTTTTCACCTTCTCATTCTCTAAGCAGCAAGACTTAGCCCAAGACTCTGAATCTAAAACAATGTTGCTTTATATATCCCTTTGTAGTTAGATGATCATTAATAATTCTATGAACATTAATTTTACCATCAATTAAGATGTATGATTATTTACATTTTAATTATCATTTGCTTTATTGGGTTTAGTTATTTGTTTCTTGAGACATGGTCTAACTTTGTAGCTCAGGCTAGTCTCAATTGTGGCAATCTTCCTGCCCCAGCATCCCAAGTAGTAGGAATATAGGCATGCACCACCATGCCATTTGATTATTTTTAAATGTAAGTGAATAGGAGGAAGCGAAGTTTAAAATGATGTTTCTCATTTGCACTAGCCATATTCCAGGGTAGGACAGCACCAATATAGACTGTGTCCCTTACTCTCCATGCCCTATGGAAGAGTGTTCCTCTAATACGGAAATCCGAATATGGAAGCCCAATAGTATCCAACAGTGACAGCACTGGAGAAACTCAGATTAGTACTGTTTTGCCTTGACATGTCATCATTTGATGAGAAAAATAATGTGAACCTAAGCTCTGAGATATTAACTGATTAAATTATATATGCAATTGTAACTTTAGTGGCAAAAGATCAAATTTCTAAAGAGCCAGACCATTTCCACCATTCAAAAAAAAAAAAAAAAAAAAAGAGAGAAGCAAAATAATTATTCTGCCAACGATGTCATCAGTTACGAGGTGATGTCTTCTGCGACACATGCAATTACACAGGATCTTAGATATGGAAACGCCCATGTGAACTACTCCCCTGCAAAACCTTCCCTAAGATAATGCCGTTAAGAAGCCGTCAGCATGCCCAGCAAACATTGCCCGAGGCAACCTGCAGCATCGAGATAGAGGTTTACCTAACTGTATAGGTGACTAAGGTCAAGTGATTTAGCCAAGGTCACCTTGCAGCATTACTACCGGATCCAAGTGTCCTTGGACACCCGAGCCCCTGTGTTAGCCCCTCTTCATGGAATACTGAAGCTGAAAGTCCCTCCCATACCCTTAGGATATTTTATACCCACTAATGATACCACTTATTCTGAGTGCCTACAAGCTGAAGGCCCTCTGCAAGAGTGGAAGCTGAGGCCAATGAATGCCCCCTCCCCCAGCTCTGTCACATAAGCAGCTCTGTGCCACTTGGATTACTGCAGACAGGAAAGGACTCACACACAATAAAACCAGACCAAGCTTCTACCATCCCACTAACTCTGCTGCAGGCAAGCATATTGCTAAAAAATGACATAAAGTTGGTAAGTCTGCATTACTACTTCCACCCCCACCATATGCTAAGAGGTTTCTCCAAATGATAACACTCACAAAAATCCATATCTCAGACAGGAGGGAACTGGGAAAATGGCTTCAGGGATATGATGATTGAGATGCTCCTACAAGATAAATTGCTTTTTGATAATTAGATTTGAGGCAATTTTTTCCTCTTCTGACTCCATTGTTTAGTATAATTCAGAAAGGGCTTAAAATTCCAAGGAGATAAATGTTTTCTCGGCATGCTCAATCTCCTTACAATTATATCCAAGATAACTCAATGAGAAAGTTTATGAAATTTATTTGATGGGTTTATTTGCCAAATATTTTCAATGTTCAAGTGGTTCATTTTTTTTTTTCAACCCAACTACAATAAAGACTTGAGGAAGAAAGTTAATCCGGAGCACATCATCATCATCATCATCAAGATTCTAAAAGAAAGAAGTGGGGGGTGGGGGGTGGGGCGGGGGGGCGGGATAGAGATGCATTTCAACAAATGAAATTAGCAAAATGAACATGATTTCATGTTTTAAGTATTCCCAGATAGATCCTGGAATCATAGCATAAATAATCTGTTATTAAACCAGAAACCTAACACAGCACAAGATTAAAGTGCATGCACGCTGTGTTAAACTCACTCTCATTCATTAACATTTATTAAACATGCTTTCTGCTGGCCTTGTACTTCAGATCCACAATGATTTCTTAACTAACAGCCTTTCATTATTGCAGCAAATCCGCTTTGTATGTTTGTGCGGACATTTTGATATGCTAGTGCTCCAGGTCAATTGGGAACCAGCGTGAGTAGTCTGCAGCCAACACATTGTTTTAAGGGAGAAGTAGAGGAATAACACAGAGCTTTGGGGGATCAGAAAATCAACAGTACCAACAAAAACTTATGGCAGCCTCTTTGCTTGGTCCATGTGGAAGCTTACCCCATCTACAGCCCCAAGGTACATTCATTTCAGATATTTGGATGGCTAATATCCACTTATAAGTGAGCATATACCATGCACGTCCTTTTGGGTCCAGGTTATCTCTCTCAGGATGGGATTTTCAAGTTCCATCCTTTTGCCTGCAAAATTCATGATGTCTTTGTTTTTAATAGGATACCCATGCCACACTCCACAGACCCAAAGAAGCTAAACAAGAAGGAAGGCACAAGTGAGGATGCTTGAATCTCACTTAGAAGGGGGAATAAAATAATCATAGGAGACAGATGGAGGGGACTGGGTGGGAGAGGGGATGGGGATGGGAATGAGGATGGGGACGGGAATAGGGCATGTGGATTAGGATCGGGTGTGGGGAGAGATAGGGAAGATAATCAGATGGCCATGAGAGTGAATGGAAATCTGCAACTGGTGGGCATGGGGATGTTGGGGGGTATTTGAGGTTGTGGCAGAGACTTGGGAGAGGGGAGGCATCCAAGAATCAATGAGGGTGACTGGAGCTGTGACTCACAGCATTGGGGATATAGAATCTGAAGGGGCCATTTCCTGTAGCCAAGCAGGAACCCCAGTGGAGTGATAGGGATACTAACTCACCCACAAAACTTTGGACCCAAAATTTATCCTATCTAAAAAAAATTCAGGGTCAGGGAATAGAGCAGAGACTGTGGGAATGGCCAACCAATAACAGGCCCAACCTGAGACCTATCCCATGGGCAAACACCAATCCCTCACACTATTAGTGATACTCTGTTATGCTTGCCGACAATAGTCTAGCATGTTGTCCTCTGAGAGGCTCCACCCAGCAACTGACTGAGACAGATGCAGACACCCACAGCCAAACAGTGGATGGAGCTTGGGGACTCCTAAGGAAGATTTTAGGGGGAGATAGGAACTCCACAGGAAGACCAACAGAGTCAATTACTCTGGATCCTTGGAGCTCTCAGAGACTGAACCATCAACCAAAGAGCACAGACGTGCTGGACCTAGCCCCTACTACACACCATATGGAGCAGATATGCAGCTTGGTTTTCATGTGAGTCCCAAACAACTGAAGCGGGGGGCTATCCCAAAAGGTGTTGCCTGTCCATGGGATATGTTCTTCTAGCTGGGCTGCCATGTCTGGCCTCAGTGGGAGAGGATGATGTACCTACCCTTGCAGAGACTTGAAGTGCCAGGGTACGGGGGCAGAGTGAAGGGGGGGGTACCGGCTCAGAGGAGAAGGGGAGAGGGAAGGGAGAAGGATTGTGAGAAGGAGTGACTGAGAGGAGGGGCAGTGAGTAGGATGTAAAGTGAATTTTTTTAAAAGTTAAAAGTAAATAAATAAATGGATATTTTCAAATTTTCAATAAAGGTACATAATAAGGATAACTGAATATGCAAAGAAATAAGATGTTTGGATGAAAAGGGGATAAAGATTCTGAGGAACACAGAGTATGACAAATAGACACAGGAGGGAGAAGAGACAGACTGTGTGGAGTAACCATGGGCAAAGAGCATAGAGAGAGGACTTGGAGAGGGGAGCTGGGAAAGAAGCAATATGCTCTAACATAGAGCTAGTTTGTGGTGCAACTTGAATAGAATGATCTATCAGCAAATTCAAGTAAGAGTAAAATGCAGATGATACTTAGTGGACATTGACTTGTTCAGCATCCCAGTTGTATGTCCCCTGCTGTTTTTTACACTGCACTTTGAGTCCTTTTTTTCTGAGAAACATCCAACCTTGGAGCTTTCATTCACGCCATTTCTGTGATGCCCCTCTCAAAAAGTAAGGACACTTGTAACCTCCAAAATATTCAGGTCATGAAGTTACTTTTCATCTGAAACTCATCTGTTGATATCATTACATAAGACACACTGGAGCCTAGCCTCTCATCAGTTGCTGCAAGGGCTACAAGTTCCCATCATGAAGTAGGTCAAGATGTGAAGATGACTGAATCTGGGGAACTGGCAATGGGAAGCAAGGGTCTGAATGATTGTACAGCTGCTGATGTTGGCTTGGTATTCCATTAGAATCTATGAAGTATTCCAGCCATCTCTGTTTTAAAGAGCAAACCAAAACATTGGCTTTGTCAGCAGTTTTCAATGCATGCATCGGAATCATCTGGAAAGGAATGTGCTGAAACACACAGTGTTGGGCCCTCCCAGAGTTTCCAACTCTGTATGTCTAGGGACACACCATAAAAATCATTGGTCTAAGCAATGCCAGGTATTTAGAACAGGAAAGTCACAGGTGCAAGCATGCATGCATGCATGCGTGCGTGCCTGTGTGCTGTGTGTGTGTGTGTGTGTGTGTGTGTGTGTGTGTGTGTGATGTGTGTATGTGTGTGTTAGATTACTAGATACAGAGAAGAATGAAAATATCCAGTCCTTTGGGAACTTGAATGTGCAGATTCAAAGTGATAGGCCTGAAATGGGTCCTTTAATTCTGCATTTCTAACAGACTCTCAGGTCGTAATACTGACCCTAGAATTACATTGATTTTCAGGGTCCTGATATAACTAAGGCAGTGTTTCTATGTGTATACCTTGAGAACTATCAATTTTGAAATTGTAGGGCTAGTTGGGAAGGTGAGGGGATTGTTACAAATGGAGACTCCTGGTCTACCCCTACATACACTGTGGCAGAAGCTTTGGAGGTGAGGCATATGGTCGTCATGTCAGACAAGAGTACTGAAATTCTGACATAGGTTGAGAATACTGGCCTGGCAGCTGAGGGTGATAGGTAAGAATTTAGGGACCAGCAATTCGAGGCACTGACCGTTGACTACTATGTCTTCATTTTACTGTTTATCTTTTGTTAGCTGTTGATGAAATGATCGGAAAAGGTAAAGAGGGTCTTAAAATAGGAGGCAAAACTTTCAGTGATCTATGTTGCTCTGTATTAGCTAAAAACTCCATAGACAGAAAAAAGAAAGAAAACTGGAAACTAGACCATCTGTTACATTTTTTACAAATTTAAATAATTTGCATCTTACCTATTCTGTTTTATAGGCAACCACAAATTGTCTAGAGTTCTTTTATTAGGAGTAAGTGAAAATGCTTTTGTGATGATTACTTAGTACATTGCTAAATTCAGAAGATAGAAGTGATCTGCCAGCACATGCCATATTGAAGTTTCCTAAACACTACAGAAAATAGAAATTATTTACAGTTAGTATTCAACATTGGCAAACAAGTCATGCTATTAAAGATGGATTTGCATATGTTATATTAGGAGGCATGCAAATATATGTGCAAAACTAGGCAAAATTAATCATTTCTACCAATGATGACTACCCCATTGCCCAGCTTTGCCATCCATTCCCCATCCCTTTCTTTGGGGCACAGATGTATATTTATAACCCCCTAGGATCTCAGCATATGCTCAGTAGCTCTCTCTTCACCCCCATTTTTTGTGCCAACACCTACGCTTGAAGGACTGAAACACTTGGAAATGATTCCATGTTCTCATCTAAAGACCAAGAAAATAGAAGTTTGAACAGCAGTGAACATAAGTAGTTGTTTCTAACCCTTGTGCTTACTGCCAGGACCATCTAGAAAGCTTTCTGAAAGGTCAGTCCCCAGCTACCTCAGCATTCAGATTCATTTGAGTCTTGAGTGGCCAGGAAATGTAACTTTCAAAAACAGCCTACATTAATCACAAGATCACTCTGACCTTTAGCACGTCTTGCACAGGCTTTGAGCAGAATCTGGGAAGCATAGGAATACAGTTATTGCTATCTAGTTAATAATAGTTTAGTATTTTTACATGGCAGACTTTTACTAAGCACTTCACATGTCATGCATGTACCCATTTTGTAGATGAGGAATTTAAAACTTGGAGGAGTAATTGTAGTCAGGCAGGTATTTGGCTTTATCACTGAGTAGAATGAAGGTCACTTAAGAGGTTAGGTAAGACATTTAAGTCATTTGAGGGTGAGGGATGTTGGACGAAATTCTGGGTCACAATCAGCTTTCTTTATGTTTTAATGTTCACTAGTAGAACTGAATTGAACTGAGACAAAGGTTTCAGTTCTAAAGTCAAAATGCACTGGGGCACTTCTTTTTCCACCTTAATCTAAACCACCACTTCACCTATGCCTCCTCATTTCTCATAGAGAAAAACTCCTCTACAGCCAGCTCTATTCCCTCTCCCATGTTTGTGCCCAGCCTTCAAAGCAAATCCTCAAGTTACTCAGTGTTCTTACTGTCCTAGAGCTTGGCCTTTTTTTAAAAAAAGATTTATTTATTATTATGTGTATATATGAGTATACCATAGCTGTACAGATGGTTGTGAGCCACCATGTGGTTGCTGGGATTTGGACTCAGGACCTCTGGAAGAGCAGTCAGTGCCCTTAACTACTGAGCCATCTCTCCAGTCCCCAGAGCTTGGCCTTAATAGATAAGCAATGGACAGCTTTCCTTTCTTGCTTAGAAATAATTTGTTCTTTTCAGAGAGTGTTTTATTAATCTCAGTATGCACTTGGGAAGCTTGACTGAAACAACATGGCAGCTGTAGTTATGGTGATTTCCTGAAAGGGATATGAACTGCTTTCATTTTGGAAAGATTCTAGTGTGTTTGTGTGTGTGTGTGTGTGTGTGTGTGTGTGTGTGTGTGTGTGTGTGTTTGATTGTTCTTTCATATCTGGCTGTCCAATCTTCTCTCAATCACCCACTCATTGATTTTTCAAGTAAGCCAAGGTATAGATTCCAAATTTAAATCAGATATTAATGTTTTTAATCAGATATTAATATGAACTGTCCTTATAGTAAATCTATTGAGATAAGTCTTTTGCAGTCCAGTTCATTTCTAGCCCTGCCTCTGAAATATTGGCTGAAAACTGTTCCCCCCCAAAGAAGTAGGTAAGAAAGTAGCAAAGGAATGACAGCTGTGAAGAATGAATGGAAGGACAGGAATGTTAAATTTGATTAGAGCAGACTACTGGCATAATAACAGAGACAAAGCTCACATTGTGCTCTGGTTCAAAGATAATGATGAAGGCCAAGCTCTTCAGCTGGACTCGTGCCCAGCACTGCCTTTGTACCAAGCTCAGAGAAGCAGTCAAACAGCATGTAACCAATGTGACCTGTAAACAGGGGGTCACAGCAAGGCCTCCGGAGTCACCCACATCATAGTGGAGTGGCAGCAAGGGAAAAAATATGGTAGACTTCTAAAGGGGGTTTCTGTGCCCTTGGATAGCAAGAGAACAGTATGCATAAAGGGGATTTTTTTTCTAGGTCTGAATCCTCTTTTCATAAGGCATTTGTTGCTTGGCAACATGTGGCAGTTTTCCCTGGCATCCTAAGGCCTTCTCAAGCATCTTCCATACTCTGAGACCTTCCTTCATTAACTACCACACCGTGGCTCACTAAGATTCTATCTGTCACACACGCTGAACTAAAAGCTCTCACTGTGTGTTCCAAAGGCCTCCTAATGACACGAATGGAACTCCATATGAGTTGGATAAACGGATGAAGGAGAAAGTTAGCCATTTATATCTATCACAGGTAGTTCTTTTTAATGTCACCCATTTTTTTGAATGGGAAGTGTTTGTTATTTTGGTTATCTTGATGATAAAGTAGGGCTGCCTCAGATTGAAGGTGTGTTCTTTTTTTTTTTTCCCCACCCTGGGAGTGGGGAGGATGATTTTGACAACTTGATGGTAATGAGGCAGAAAAAAATCTAGCATAGAATGCCCAGGTGAACCAGATCTCCTCTAAAAAGAGAAAGACCTTCCCCCCTTCCCAGTCATTGCTAAAGACCAGTCCTAGACCTGACTGACTTGAAACAGGACAGACAGGTGGATGCTGCCTCTGCCAATGCCCATCTCCTTCCTCGTGACTTTGTATGTCTATGCAAAGATTCTTGGGTAGCAGATGCTCCTGGTCCAGAGGAGAATTACAGCTTCAAAATTTTCTCCCTTCCTCTTAATGAGGGCCTAGGAACCTTGAATCAATAATTTCAAAGACCAAATGAGATGGCCATGCTTTCCAATGTGGTTTTCTATCTCACTGTGCACACGCCCTGCCATTTTCTTTTTGCAATCACCTGCCATTAGTTTTCCTATTTAGAACAGAAGACATAGTCCCTTGATCATCTACTTGAATATTGTGTAACTACTCTACATTTGGTGAACCCTAGGCTATTAAAAATGGCTGGGAACAGATTACAGGCAGGCAAGAACTGATTTGAGATCTGTCAAAGGGTTAGAGGAGAGTCACAGAAACATTACGATCTTTCAACATCTTCCCAGAGAAGTCTCTAACATGTAAGTCACCTTCCCTGTGTCTCAGATCTTTAAGGTACACAGTCCCTTCTGCCTTATTAAAGAGGAAGACAAAGGACAAACATAAAGATGTACAAGTAGTCAAAAAGTATGTGAAAAAGTTATCAGCATCATATCGCCCGGGAAATGCCAACCAAATAGAGAGAGCTCCCAGGGTGGGGGGAAAAAGAACACACCTTCAAACCGAGGCAGTCTACTTTACCATCAAGATAACCAAACCAACAAACACTTCCCATTCAAAAAACGGGTGACATTAAAAAGAACTACCTGTGATAGATATAAATGGCTGACTTTCTCCTTCATCTGTTTATCCAACTCATATGGAGTTCCATTCGCTCAGTAAGAATAGATTGCAAGTGTTGGCAAAGATACAAGACACAGTTAATGAACATGTAAATTTGTGTACTCAGCTATGGAAAACAGTATGGAGGTGGCTTAAAAAATAAAAAATAGAACTGCCACATGGAAACCTTCCTATTACTGTGCAAATATCTGAAGGAAACAAAACCATTTATCAGAAAAATAACTGTTCACAATAACCATAATATGTAATAAACCAAGGTACTCACTGGTTGATAAAAAATTAAGAAATGTGATACACACAGAGACAGACAGACAGACAGATAGATGTTTAGGTACTATTCAACCATAGAAGTAAGTATGAAGTTCTGCTATCTGTAGCAACAAGAATGGAATTGATGGTGCTGAATGAACTAATCCAGGTACAGAAGAAAAATACCGAATATTTTAATCTGTGGGCTCTAAAAACATCAATCCCATGGAAGAGAGTGGAACCACAGTCAGAGGGATTAAGAAGAGTGGGGATATGGGAGATACCTAATAGGTAGCAAAGTACAGTTAGATAGCAGGGAGTAGTCCTGGTCTTCCACACATAATATTGTAACTATAGTCAACAACAATTAATAGTATATTTCAAAATAACTAGAAAAGAGTAATATTTGGAATTCCGGGACTTTTTTGGAAGATATATAAATGTTAGGATTCTGAGAGGCAGAGTGGGTTGTTGGTTGATTGCTTTTGGTCATGGTCTGCTAAGTAGTTGTGTGCAAAGATGAAACAACAAGAAGAAATTAGATATCCTGATGGTGAAGATCAAATTTGGCCCAAGGAACTTGACGCCCCAAATCAACAGGAAGTAGTCTAATGAAAACATTTCCCCCTTTCCCACCCCTGACTTTATTCAGAGAGCTCTTTTCTTCCCCTCTACTGGGTTGAAACGGTAGAAGAAAAGAGTGGAGAAGGGTGGAGGAAAGAAGGATCCACAAAGTAGCCAAAGAGAACAAACGCCACAACTAGACATCTTTTTCTACCAAGTGAAATCTCCAGAGCCAGAATTGGTTGCATCTAATTAAGTTGCTAGCTAAAGGGGTCTCACAGAAACGTCCAAACATTTCAGGCTACTGCCAAGGTTATTAATTGCTTTCCAAAGGCCAGTGGTAGGTAAGGCCCTACTGTTGAAGGCAATACTTACGTATCTCATTGAACACGGAGAAGTCAATCTGGTACCTAATTAGAACCATCACGCCTACTGATTAGAGTTCGTGGTACTGGAAGGTATTCTTCACAATACCAAAGGAGAAAAGTATCCACCCACCCAGCCATACACTGACAATCTATACTGCGGATCAGCCTGCATGATAACTTAGGGTAATAGCGGCACACATGTTGTAAGAGTAACCAATCATTATCTGACTGCATTCAAGATCCGCTCCATGAGATGGAACCCATGCCTGACACTGTCTGGGTGGCTAAGAATCTGTGATTACATAGGTCATAGGCCTACAGGAAAAGCAAATACAAAGCAATAACATGACTCCTAACAACATTCTACTCTACCCATACTATACCTATACTATACTGAGTGATCAGTGTCTCACTCTTCCCTCGTCAGAGAAGCTTCCTCTTTCAGTAGATGGAAACTAATACAGAGACCCACAACTGGACAACGTGTAGAGAGTGAGAGACCTTGGAATATTTAGTCCTAAATGGGATGTCTTCATCAAACTCATCCCCTCAGGGCTTAGGCAGTTATGTGGAAGGAGAGGCAAAAGCTTATAGGAACCAGAGAGGATGAGATACCAAGAAAACATTAACTGACACACATATGAACGCAATAGAGACTGTGGCAGTACTCACAGGGCCTGCACAGGTCCAAGCCAAATGGGGTCCTAGCACTGAGAGGGGGAAATGGATATGATCCCCCATCCCTAGCCAAGGAGCTAGCCTCAACCAAGAACCATTTGCAAAGGAAATTTAATTTTCTTCATTCAAGTATCACTGGATATCTAAACCACACTTAAGGATACTTCCTGTGCTCAGTAGTAGATGAACAACAAAAAGTGAGCTCAGTGGTATTTTTGTAGATTCTTTACTTGTTTGTTTTTATCTCTCTGGTCCTTTGCTTACATATTATCATTTCCAGTTTCGTGTTTTTATGTTTTCTTTTGTTCTTTGTTGTTTTTGGTTTTGTGTGGATGTATGTGTGGCTGTTTCCTGTGCTTTTTTTTTTTTTAAATTAATTTTTTGCCTGTTCATTTTCTAAAGGGAGAGAGAAAGGTGGCATAATTTTGAATGAGTGGAGAGGTTCCAATAGGAGATAAGGGAGAAGAAACTGTGATCAGAATATATTGCGTGGTAAATCATTTTCAATAAAAAATACGAATGTTTAAGAAAAAGTGCTCAGAATCCTGACTCGGTGTATGTGCATGTGTATGATAATACCATATACAGGTGATATATAACTGGTTTATATATAAATATCATGTATCAACAAAATATATGCAATGAAGTAAAAAGATAAATACCAAGATCATTATGGCAGTCTTAAATTGCAAACAAGCTTAGTGACAATCAGAGGGAATGAAGGAAAAAATAATGTGGGGTGTGTGTGTGTGTGTGTGTGTGTGTGTGTGTGTGTGCTTCATCTGTGGAGATTTACAAATTATGACTCTCCTACGATTACTTTGGCCAGAAAGTTTTGTTGTCAGACTGAATCTAGACTGAGTTTAAAAGGGGGGTTAGAAAATAATCCTCCTGAGTGGGGTAACTCAGACCCAGAAAGACAAACATGGACTGTACTCACTTATAAGTGGATATTAGCTGTAAAGTAAAAGACAGCCATGCTCCAGTCCAGAGACCCAGAGACACTAAGCAACAAAGAAGACTTGCAGGGGAGGGACACAAGAATCTCCTGGGGACTGGAAACAGAACAGATTTAGACTGGAGACACGGGGTTGGGAACAGGAGGGATCAGATGGGGAAGGGGAACACTCGGAGAAATGACTGGAATTGGGGGTCGGGGGCATTCCAGGGGTGAAGTGGAAATCAAGTGCAATGGACACTCCTGGAATCTAAGAGAGTAACCCTAGCAGAGCCTCCTAGTAATGAGGGACATGGGATCATCTTCCGTAACCAGGCAAGGCTCAAGTGGAGGGACTGGGACACTAACCCAGCCACCAACCCGTCAGCATACAGTTGTTCTGTCTGCAGAGTATTCCTGTACTGGAGCCTAACATAATCCTCTTCAGAGAGACCAGAGAGACGTCATCCAGCAATGGATGGGGGCAGATGCAGAATACCATAGCCAAACGTTGTTAGGCAGACCTCAGGGAGTCCTGCGGAGGAGGGGGCCTACTGGGTTGCCTTGTCCAGTCTTGATGTGATGGTGCATGTGGCCTGACTGTAGCTCATTCTACCAGGTTTAATTGATGTCCCTTGGAGACCTGCTCCTTTTGAGGGAAGGCAGAGGATTTGGGGAAGAGGGGAGGGAGGGAGGCTGGGGGAGGAGAGGCGAGACAGTGCAGTCGGGATGTGCAATATAGGAGAAGAATGATGTTTTAAAAAAACGTTTAAAAAAAGAAAAAAAGGCAAAGCATTTCAGAAATCATTATCTACATATAAATAATGCAGACCTTCAAAGGGTACTTTTACTTTCTAGCATTCAACAATCCTGACCATTTTAATATTATATATGCAGAAAGTGTCATCCTCCTTTTCCACTTTATTATTTCTGAGAGTGATATCCTAGACCACAGGATCATCAAAGTTGGAACTTAGAATTTTCTTTCTTCCAAGAACTTCAAGATAAAATTATGCTGCTTTTTTTTTTTTTTTTTTTTTTTTTTTTTTTTTTAAATCAGCTTATCACTGACTGGTCTCTCCTTGGAGTATTAAAGTTGCAAGAACTTCCACAGGCATCATCTACTACTTACAGAGGGGAAATTTAATTATTACGGTGGAGAGACAGTAACAGTGTAAGTCTATCCAGGATTGCTGAGAGGCACAGTCGACAAGCTGCTACACAGTGCTCTGCAGCAGCGCAGCCTCGGAGTCACTGCGCTTCCCAGTCTCTCTCTGCTTGGCGTGGGTGACCTTTTGCAGCTACCTGTCTCGTTAGAACCAGAAAGTCTTTTCTTCGGACTCTTTGGAACACTGAGTCTCAAGCTGCTCACTTGGAGAGTATTTAAATTCAACATTGTAGAAGAGAGAATTGAACAGACTACATGGGTTCCAAGCACTAGTTTTTTCATGGGCCTGTGATGGACATGTAAGCAGCCCTGCAATACCAGTTGTTAACTCTGTTCTGTTCATGTGATGCCAAAGTCATCGTAAAGATGGGGCAGGGGAAGGTATGACTTAATATGATCCCCAGGCTGGTCTCCGACTTGTAGGGTCAAGTGACCTTCCTCGTCTCTGCCTCCCGAGTGCTGGGACGATAGGTGCATGCCACCACATGCAGCTCAAAAACATTTTGAAGAAGATTTTAACGCAGGTAGAGTTCAGCTCTGGCATTTCTACCTGTGTGACTCAACAAGTTTCTTCCCCAGTCTCATTGTTTATGGGATGGGCTTGATAAAAATGAGCCCCGTCTCACTAGTTGCAGGTTTTTTCTTCTTCTTTTTATGTTACCCAGATTAAGACAAGGAAATTTTATCTTTTAGTAGATGTTCTTTCCAGTGTCAAGAACAACCTGAGACTTGTATCATAACCCAGCAAATCGTCTTTAATATATAAGTGAATAAAAGAACACCTGAGAAATTCTTAACGTAAAGCCTAACAAAGATGAAAAATAAGAGATGCACAATGAAAATTAGTATTAAAAACAATCTAGTTTGTGAGGTATTTCTCAAGTGAAGGGTCGTACGGAGTAGACATTATAAAGACTGGTCCATTCTGCGGGGAGTGGATCTCTATAACTGTTTTCTACTTCCATCTTCTTTTCTAATGTGACCAATATACTCCTTCTTCCCTGTTGAACCTACTGACATTCTGTATAACCTATTGTACTGTTAAATATGCTTTGGGAGACGATCGATCACTTCAGGAGCCCCAGTTCTGAGCCTAGTAAGGAAACTGAGGCCCAAATATTAAGTAATTTCCTAAAGCCATCTAACAATTGCCAGCATCAATTCCAGAATGAGAGACAGACATCCCATCTGTGGATGGGCAGGGTTACAAAGTATTATACTTAAACCTCACCTGCATTCTTTGCATTAAAATCTGAATCACTCTACAGTGTTCACCTTATATTCTCTCTGTGGTGGTCTGAATGCTTGGCCAAATGGCATTATTTGGAGGTGTGGCCTTTTTGGAGGAAGTATGTCACTGTGGACATGGGCTTTAAGAACCTCCTTCTAACTACATGGGAGCCAGTCTTCTAGCAGCCTTCAGATGAGGATGTAGAACTCTCAGCTCCTCCTGCACCATGCCTGCCTGGATGCTGCCATGCTCCTGCCTTAATAATGGGCTGAACCTCTGAACCTGTAAGCCAGCCCCAAATGTTGTCCTTATAAGAGTTGGCTTGGTCATGGTGTCTGTTCACAGCGGTAAAACTCTAAGACAGAAGCTGGAACCAGGGACCGGGTATTGCTGTGATAGGCCTGACCATTGTTTTGTTTGGAGAAATGTGGATTTTGGGACTTTGGATTTGGAAAGTTGGTGGAATGCTTTAATTGGAGCTTAAATGGCTATCTTAGTAGGAATATGGAAGACTTCGTTGCTGAGGGTGATTTGAACTGTACAGACCTGGCTGGACCAATAGGTTTCAGTGAAGAAGAATTTCAGTATGTGGCATAGAAACTGTTTTTGTGGTATTTTGGTTAAGAATGTGGTTGATTTTTGCCTTGTCTGAAGAGTCTACCTAAGGCTAACATAAAGAGATTTATATTAATTGCACTGACAAAGGAAGTCTCAAAAGAGCCCAGCAGAGACATTGTTCTCTGGTTTAGTCTTATGAAGAGTATTTTAATGAAAAGGAGCAAGCTGAAAAAGGAAAAATATAAAATGTATGGTTTAAGCAATAAAAGGGCATGAGGAAGTGAAATGGAGCTGAGTCCTCTATTCAAGGAGATAAAAAAAAAAAGGAGTGGTGATTTACAGGGCATAATCCCACTTAGCTAATCTTATTGTGTGTGTTTGCAGTTGAACAGAAATAGTTTGGACTTTTAATCTGGAATGAACTACAATCTAGAAATGAAGGGCACACCTGTGATCCAGATCTTGAGGCTGGAAGACACAGGCTTTTGATCTGGATTTGAGGAACAGTGGCCATGAAAAGCTTAGGCCCAGGCATGATAGTGCACACCTTTAATCCCAGGAGAAGACTGGCTCCCATGTGATTAGGAAGAGGGTCTTAAACCCACTCCCACAGTGACATACTTCCGCCAGCAAGGCCACACATCCAAACTGTGCCACTCCATGGGTCAAGCATATTCAACCTACCACAATCTCCTTGATGACACAAGGGAGAAGGGCCCCTGAACGTGGTCTATCCGCTGCATCTGGTTCTCCTGAACGGTCAATCCAGAAATACAAGGGTCTTTGGCAAACAGAAGATATGAGCTAATGCAATAGAGCTTTCCATCTACCCTCTTGGAGGGTCCTGGTGGGATCCACCCCAGTTGCTTCCATCTATGGCATCATCTACAGCTGCATAGCAATATAGACAAACTCCAAATGACTAACTTTTCCTGCCTCGTCACACTGCCTCTTCCCAGGTGTGTTACTCTTTTGTTTACTATTGAAAACATCTGTGTCACTTCTTGTGAGCCCATTAAACAGGTGCTGTGTTTCACACCAAAAGGTGGCTACATTTCAGCAGGTGGAGGTGTAAAGAAGGAAATGACATCTAAATATAAGTTAGACTAGAACAGGAACCTCTAACAGATGAGAGGTGCTACTAGGCTTGGTGTTCTGCTTTGGCTCTTCCCCACCCCTGGCAGGTTTTCAAGGATTTGGGGAAAGCATAAGAATAATGTGTTTACAAACACAGCTCTGTGTTTATGACACCTTCTGGTTTTTCTGTTATGCTGAATAAAAAGAGGAAGCTTTTCTTCATGTGGGGAAGCAGTACCATCTGAGATAGCTCCCACAGTCTTTTAGCAACTCGTTGTGTAACAGCATCAGCAGATGAAGCTGTTTTTCTGGCTATTGTAATTCTCTAAGCCTTGGTGGGAAGAAAGAGGCAGCACAGCTGTATTAGACAATGGGGACAAACGGATCCTTGTCATAGTTTTCTATTGTTTAATAAGACCCCATGACCAAGGTAACTTATAAAAAAGGAAGTGTTTATTTTGGGGCTCACAGTTTCAAAGGGTTAGAGTCCATGATGGCTGTGGCAAGGAGCTTGGCAGCACGCAGGCAGGAATGGCACTTGAGCATCTTGAGTTCACATCTTGAGACACAACCACAAGGCAGAGAGAGAGAGAGAGAGAGAGAGAGAGAGAGAGAGAGAGAGAGAGAGAGAGTATGTGTCTCTGAAAATGGCTCAAGTCTTTTGAAATCTCAAAGCTCACCCCAAAGACATACCTCATCCAACAAGCCATATCTTCAAATCCTTTCCAAACAGTTTCAGTTTCAGTGGAAGACCAAATATTCAAACATATGAGCCTATGAGGCCATTTTCATTCAACTTCCAAACTTCATTGATTTTTTTTTTTTTTTTGCTCATGTAATATAACAGTAGAGGTGATCTGTACCGCCATTTTCTTCCATGTCATGATTCAGAAGTGTGGGCTTTTCCACATTGTGGTCCAATTTTTCTTGGGAGCCTTGAAGTCACTGGCATCATGCTAACTAAAGGGGAAAGTGTGGAAGCAGCACTCTGCCTCAGGTGAAACTCCAAATGGGAAAACAAATTCCCCTGTAAAATAAAATCAGGTGGTTCCCTATGGGAGCAAGGACTGACAATGCAGCAACCAGCGAGAGAGAGAACCAGCCAAAACTGTGTTCTCTGAAGGTGGAGAAGAATAAGGGAGCACACCTAGCCATCTCCCCTGGGCAGTGCAGATATCCAGAAAGCCATTGTGGAACCCAGCGGCTTGTAATTCAGCAGTCATGAAATTGGACATTATTTTACCTTTCTGAGCCCTCTTCCTTACATGTAAATTAGGGGGAATGTCACAATCCATATCATGGGGTCGTTACAAAGTTTACATAAGATTACACTGAGGAAACTCTTGTCACTATACCTGGTGCATAATTAGCCCTCAGTAAATGAGGCTCTTTCGTTAATATGGAGCAAGGCCACCATCTCATTCAGTGATTCATTAGCTTCTCTCAGCTTATGAGACACAAATATCTCTATTAATCAAACTATTTTAGAATATGAATAAATAAGAGATAATATTAAAAGCAGTCTGAGCAGCATTGTGACTGTGTGTCATTCTTTTCTGCTGCATATCTACTTTTCTTGGTGTCACCTGCTTTCTTCTGTGAGCTCAGCTGTGCCCAGCTGTCTTTGACTGACAGGTAGAACTCATGCAATAAAGAACACCCATCACAGACCAGAACCTAGAGCCATAGATGACCTGGTGTGAAACAAATGGATTGTACTCCACATTCAAAAAGGAGCTCTGGTTGGAGTCTCCATGCAGAATAGGAAGTATGGGGCAAAACGCTTAAAAATTCCACTGGCCTACAATTTGCTTTGGATTCACATGTCTTTCTAAATCTTATAAATGAGTGTTTAAAGTGAAATGTGAATCTCATTATCTCTTTTCCTGGTTGGCCTCTAGGCATGTTCTGTGTGGTCACCAGAGCTTTTGTTTCCATGTAAATCCAATCATTTACTCCTGTATTCAACAAGCCAGAATCTAAATGCCCTCCTTCATGTCAGCTGTTTTCACATAGTGGCTCTAACACCTCAAGCATTTTTAAGGGAGTGGCTTGATTTGACCAGAGACAAACAGCAGTCATAAAATTGGGTTTGCAGCTTCCATTTCTGATGTCTCTGGATTGGCACCCTTATGGTTCAGAGATTTATCAGGGGCTCCAAATACAAACAGTCCCAATCTTTCTATATAAAATGTATTCAAGCAAATATCAAATAAATTTCAGGGATATTTACCCACTTCCACCAATGTCCTACCATGACATGGGACCATCTCCATTCTCTCATCCCTTTGTGACCTGGCATATGCAATTGTCAGTTGGCATGCTGGTCTCCATCCCTTTACCACTTGATAAATGATCATTTATCCTTTGAGGCTCAACTCGGTTACTCTTTTTTCCCTCAGAAGCTTTTCTGGGATCTGCACGACTGCGTCCCATCACTATCTTCCCTCTGTGCCAGCGTGAAACCACTCACCCCTTACCAGATTCCCATGGCGTGTAAGTAAACTACCTTTGTGGTGTATATTTTATGTCCTAGACAGTCTAGAGTTAGTGCTCCAGGCACAGCTGTGAGTATCAAAGGCAGAGAACGTGCCCTAGCCATTGTTTACTTTTCCAGAATACAGGGGAGTGTCTGCCTTACTTAGCATCCACCACTCAGTACCTGTATGTTATACTATTGTAATTCAAAAGCCTGACATCACAGAACAGGCTAGATAGGAGGGCAAAATCAACTCATTTGCTTTTGTGTGTGTCCTTGTAGTGTATTTTCTTTTGAAAATTTCACAGCAGACCTCTTTTAACCTATCCCATAGAAATGTGAAAGAGAAAAAGTTTATATTTTCTATAAAGCAACATGATGAAAAGTTCCAGTCTTGACCGAGGTCTAGGAATCATAAAACATGCGCTTTTCCTATGACTTTCAAGGGTTCTCATACACCTTCTCTCTGCTATACCAATGTCATCAATCCAGCAAAGAATGGTGTGGACAAAGTATGCTAGTTGGAGATGGATGGAATGATTGAAACCACTTTGTTTCATATCTCCACATATATACACAGACCCTTTGGGGGCTTGGTGATAGCAGTGATGGTAAAGGTGGTATTATTGATGGTGGTGGTGATGGTAGATGGTCATGGTGATGTTGGTGGTGGTGGTGGTGGTGATGGTGGTGATGGTGATGATGATGGTATTGTTGATGTGGGGGGGGTCATAGTGGTGGTGGTGATGGTGGTGGTGGTGGTGCTGGTGATGGTATTGTTGGATGTGGGGGTTGGTGATGGTGCCTGAACTTGAACCCAGGGTCCTAGACTTGCTAAGCAAGAGTTCTACCACTAAGAGACTTACTTCCCTGCCCTCATCTCCAGGCTTTTGGAAGCTAAATTCTAGTCTTCCTTTTTCTGAAGGAGCATGCCCACCTTGCACTCTTTCAGGCAAATTGGCACTTGGAAATGTGTGTGGGCCCAGTCTGCATGTTGGACCCAGTATGACTAGGGTTACACCTGAGATTTAGCAGGTGGGAGCAGGGATTAAAGACCTTGCAATGCATGGCCCAGTCGTGCAAACTAAACTGCACAATGTTCACACCAGTAGAAACCCACCATTAACAACTGAGTAAGAGACATGGTAACAGACAGGCTGAAACTCTTCAGTTTTCTCTCTTTATACAAGATGAGCCAAGCCACAGGACTCCAAAAGGAAAGTCCTGATTCACGTTAAGATGACTCAGCAGCGGTACCCAAGCTAGTAAGATGACTCAGCATCAGGTACCCAAGCTGATGCACTGGCCTCGCCAGCTGAGCCCAGATCCAGATCCCAAACGATGGAAGGAGAGAACAGATTTCCTGGAGCTGTGGCCCTGCCCTGCCCACTCCCAATAAACAAACAAACAAATAAATAAATGTAAATTTTTTTAAAAAGAAATTTCGACTCAAGGAAATGCGTTATTTTTCTTTTGTGTACAAAATATGGACTTATAGCAAATGGCTAGGATACAGGAGACTCGAGAAAGAATCAATGGGCAAAGGCATTTAGCATGCCATCTTGCTATTAAGTACGACAGAACAGCAGAATAAAAAGGCCCTTCCTTCGCAATGCATTTAATTTAATAGAATACCAAATTAGAGGTAGGACAGTCTCATCTCCCTGACAAAATTACCTGCAGAGTGAAAACTGAGACATGCACAATTTCATTAGCCGTCCATTCATAAGGCATAATGCAGGGAGAGAGCCCTCTCCACAGCCAGGCCTCCAGACAGCCTCACATATCAGCCTTATTTGTCAGTGTGGATACAGGAAACACTGAGGGGGGAAAACAGCCACAGAAGGCATTTCTCTTTCTAACAGCCCATCCTTTGGAGGAATTTTCCTTCTCATGAAATGCTCTCTCAGCTTACTCAAGCATTCTTAGCAGCATATAGCCAAGGGTGTCTCTTTGTGATCGGCTTCTAGCTTGATGATGATGATGATGATGATGATGATGATGATGATGATGATGATG
>JADRCD010237508.1:0-21078 GCA_019843815.1 Montemys delectorum | reverse complement strand
TGATGATGATGATGATGATGATGATGATGATGATGATGATGATGATGATGATGAAGAATCTTGCTTTTTTGAGACACGGTTTCTCTGTGTAGCCCTGGCTGTCCTGAAACTTGCTCAGTAGACCAGATTGGCCTTGAGCTTAGAGACCTCTGTGCTGCTGCCTCGAGTGCTGGGATTAATGGTGTGCACCACCAAGCCCAGTTTTGTGACTGATTACTATGATGGGAGATATTCTTAGATCCTGACTTGGGGTGTACACAATCACAGACCTTCAGAACTTCAGAACTTCAAAGGCTCTAGGGATCACAGGTTTCACAAATCACGGAATCTAGTTCTCCATTTTACGGATAAGAACACTGTGTCTCTGGGAGATTGGGACCAGCAGCTCGCATGCCCTTCGAGCTTTCAGTGTGTTTCCCAGTTACTAAATGTCTTTGCTGCACCTTTAGGTATTTTCTGAATGGATATCGGCAAATCAAAACTCTACCCATTACATAGCATTTCTAAGCTTTTAGTGCTAATACAACAAGCTACGAAGGAGGGGGGTTGAATTAAGCGATTTATAAAACAGCAAAAACATGACTACCTACCATTCGAAAAGCACATCGGACTGAACACATCGTTCTTCATTAGACTACTCTGCTGCATCCAAACACAATCACCACAGGACGGAGCATCATTCAGCTTCTCCTCTTCTCAGACACGGAACAGGCCAGGCTCCTCTTTGTACTCACCTCTTCCTCTCTGTCCCGTGTGCCATTGGCAAATCAACTCTGTGGCTAACATTGGCTTGGTACAAGTTGTTTTCAAGTGGAAACAACACCATCTATTTTAGCATATTATAGCAATAGACTTCAAGTTTAATGAGTTTCCCCTCTAATGTAGCAACTGAGGAGTCGCTCTGAGCTTGTAAAAATGAAATTCTACCTGAGCTTCTAAGAAGGTAGAATAATGCTTGGAATGTGACCATGTATCTGAGAGTTTGTTTGTTTGTTTGTTTTTTTTTCTGAATGTGTGAACAGCAAATTGCCTGTTTAATACTGCTTTTTCCTTCCCATAGTTCTAGTCTGTGACCACTGACAACCGAACAAAATGTCCCTATTTGACAGGTATTGCAGCATTTCAGTAATTAGTTTAAAATACTGTTGATTTTCTGCCTGCTGCTTCCCCCTCACACCCCCCACCCCCAGGCAGCAAGTATCTAAAAGCTTGGTTTAAGCCATTCAGCAAGCAGGCAGAGCCACACCTGTTGTATCTGATTTCCTCCCCCATTAAATCAGAATGAATAATTTAATAGGACCTGCTCCTGCTCAGACACTGCCCTGGTTCCCTGTTTCTGGTTAGCTATGAGCAAACACTCGGTCTCTTCTCCCATTGGCAGCACACCAGACAACCGCTGACCTGGACTTCCACCTAGGAGGAGCTCAGCGTGCCTCAGACTTTTCCCCTCTAACAAAGGCCATTGTTTTTCCTGTACCTGGGACAGACTGTTGGTTGGCTACTCACCTGACCTCTATATAGCCTTAAGGCCAATTCCATAAAGCTGCACTTGTATTACAGCCAGGGAACTCATGTGACCCACATTTAAACAGTGAGCCATAAGGTAAGAACCTTCCCAGGAGCTTCTGGGAAATGCCTTCTCTCCTTATTAAGAAGTAGTTTGACCCCAGGAGGGTTCTGGAGCCAAGATGCCAGAGCCCAAGCCTCCTTTCTATACCGTTCTCGACTGTGTGATGCTGAGAAAGCTAACTGTGCCTTTGGCGCCTCCGTTTTCCTCCTCTGGCGTAGAATCAAATGAAATGTCACATATAGACAGTTTAGTACAGCGCCTCCTAAGATATGCTAATTAAGGTTGCAAGCAATAAAGAAGAATGATACACATTCTTGCCTCCTGCTACTCACTTGATGACCATGAAGGAAGATCAAGAGAACAGAGTAGCCTCCCTATCTTTGCATTACAGAGACACTGCTCTATTCCTGGGACTGGCTAGCTCTACGGAGACGGGATGAGAGATGAGATTCTCCCTTCTGGCTGTCTGAGACTGGTGTTGTTTAATCTGCTTTGGGAACACCATGAAATGGGCTGTGGGACTGATAAGAAGCTTGGGTGTGAAAGCTAGGGTCCAGTGGAGGAGGGGCTTTATCTGTTGGATCTAGCAGCCAAACAGCAGGCTGCCTTGAAGCCGGCTACAGTGCACAGACATCTTGACAGGATATGCAAGGCTGTGGGGGTCTGATCTGGCAACTCAAATGTCCATCTGAAGCGCTGTCAGTCTTTTAGAACTCCAGGTGTCACCACACAAAGGGAATGCTGGAGATCCAAAACTCCTGCCTGCTTTGGGAGGAGACTAAATGACACCCAAAGATCAAATGTTCTTTGTCAAGGTCATCACGGCAAAGCAGCAGCCCATCTCTGTTCTCCAGGGTGGGCAACATGGACTCCCTGGGGTTGTTTTCTATATCAGCCCTGGGCAGACCCTTCTGGAAAATGCTGCTGCTGGACTCATAGATAATGGAGCAAGCAGAATTATGAAATGGAGAAACCCTGGAACTCACACTTCTGCAGGTGATGGGCTTAGAGCTGAGAATCTTAGATTTCTGAATTGAGCTGTGATGACAAGCCACTCAGGATTTTGTCCAGGCTGCTCTTTACTGAAACTACTGAACAATCTCTATGGAATAAGGATTAAAAAGAAAGGTCACCTAGGAGGCCTGTGCATTCTGGAATGAGACCCAGCTCAGGTAGGAGTGCAGCCTAAGACCAAGCTGCTGTCACCGACAGGCTACAGGGATACTGCTGTCCATATTTCCAGGGCATCTGCAGACACTTTTTTCCATCACATAAAATTTAGATGAGCAGAAATTTTCTCTAGGGAAATTCAGAAGAAAAGAAAGCATAATTAATCTATTACCTGAATCTCCTTTGATTTTTTTTTTAAGGGCATCGATGTATTTATTTAGCTAAATTCCCCTGGTGTCAAGTGTAAGGTGTCACAAGTATTGTCATGGCCTACATTCTCAGAAGACTCTAGAGCCTTCTGGAAACTGATAGTTCATGAGTATTGGTTAATGAATTACCTGAGTGCTGTGCGCCCAATGTCCTGCTAGCTCTAGTGACATGCTTCCCAGAGGAAAGTTTATTTGGCTTTCATACATCCCTGTAGAGTGACCCTGGGGCTGTAAGAGACCTGGGTCCGCAGAACTGCTAGGACCAGAGAGCAGTGGAAGGCCTGTAGCAACCTAAAGTCGCCAGAATCAAGTTTGCCAATCCCGTAAGCCCTGTCCTATGCTTCTTCAGCTTTAATCCTTCTATTTGAGAAGTCAGAAAAGGGGGTCAGTACAAAAGGGCGTTGAAAGAAAAATCCTGGGTCTGTGGGAACCAAGCAAAACAGAGCATTTCTTAATTCTGGCGTGGACTCGGACACAGCACAGCCACATCTCTAAGTCGGTGTTCACGGCAATAGCCTGAGTTCTTCCTAGAAAAAAAAAATCTTCTAGATGATACCAACGGCCATGCTACCCCGGGAGAGCTGCAGCAGATCTCAGGGCCAGCGTGAGGAACACAACAGACCAAGCAATTCTCTACACACTTGATGTTGAAATAAGAGAAGATATGAGAGTTTCTGACCTTACAGGCATCTCACCACATAGTATGCCAAGCCCCAAGCACTAAAGGTAGAATATTTAGAAAGCAAGCCTCTTATTCTCCCAGAATTTAGACTCTAGCAGAAAGACAAAGCCATTCTATGCAAAATAAAGAAATGCCTGTGCAGGAATTAGCCCTGTGCCTGGTGAGCAGCCGGAGGGACCTTGTCAGACAGGTCAGGAATTAGAAAAGAGACAGCAGCATTTTTTAGCCCCAAAGGCTATCAGTGAGCATCAGGAACACAGACAGCTTGCGTTGGGCTGAGCTGAACTTTGTGCATAGTTCAAAGCACAATTTATAGCTTCAAACACCTTTGTCCTTACAAGCAAAATGATGGAGCAAAGTGAGTAGAACGCTTAAATGTTTTTGAGCTGGATGCTCTACAGCAGGAAGCTACAGTAGGAAGCTACTATCAAGTACTGCTGTGAACTGTGAACTCCTGTCTCCCTCCTCACCCTCACGAGACAGGTGTCTACTCAGGACTGCCCTGCCCAGGAAGCAAGCTTGGTTGTCTACCTGTAAGAGAAGGAATGGGGCCAGGAGGCAGTGGCGCACGCCTTTAATCCTAGCACTTGGGAGGCAGAGGCAGATGGATTTCTGAGTTCGAGGCCAGCCTGGTCTACAGAGTGAGTTCCAGGACAGCCAAGGCTACACAGAGAAACCCTGTCTCAAAAACAAAACAGAGAGAGAGAGAGAGAGAGAGAGAGAGAGAGAGAGAGAGAGAGATGGGAACAGCCATTGAACTCCTTGTCCTGCGTGTCCTTTTCTCTGGGGTCCCAAATAACGAATGAGTAACTAGGAAGCAGTTGTTGAATATTTTTCCTTTATTCTGACATATTGACTAGTTAAGAGGAAAATTAATAACGAATGAGTAACTAGGAAGCAGTTGTTGAATATTTTTCCTTTATTCTGACATGTTGACTAGTTAAGAGGAAAATTAAGCCATGGAGATGCTTAAAGGGAAGAGTGTTCATGCTTGCAATTTCTTTTGATACAGAATTTTTTCTTTTTTAAATGGTGGATTCTGGACAGATAACTCACAAGGAAAATATAGTAAGCTAACTATAATTGAAAAAAATCCACATAGGCACAATAGTTTTTATTTAAACTAACTTTAACTACTAGGTTTTATAACAGATGGTGGAGGACACAAAAACACTGATTAATACTGAATGTCTTTCTCGTACTTCTTTTTCTGGTAAGAAACACTAGTGAAAGGATACGGAAATACATGACTTGGCCATGACCTAAATGTAAATGAAGAGTGGTAACTGTATGTATAATGATTTTTAAAGGGAAACTTCAAATCTGCATCTACTAGCCAACAGTTGATGCCACAAAAGTCACTAACCGATACTTGGTCTTTTGATTAGGGGGTTATTTTAAGTATTTTAAATGTCCACTTGGGATTCTTGGAAAAATATCAGATTAAATTCCATTAGTCATTAATGCTCAACTGCAAATCAATTTAAATGACCACTTACAGTACCACGTAGTTAAAAGGGCAGGAGTGCAGGAGAGATAGTGAGAATATAAGCATTTAGTGGGAAGCAGAGATGACGAAGGGCTTCTAGAGGGGCCTTAGAGAGCATCTTTACAAGGCTCTCCTGGGCTATCTCAAATCCTGACACTAATGTTTGCTTCTCTTGAATTCTAGATAAAGGATTTCTGAAATTCCACTGGGGTTATCCTATGACAATTTAAATTGGATTTTTATTATTGTTACTAATGCGCTGTTTATGGCATCTTGGTTATGTATCCTAGGTTAGTGTTAGATCCTTCTGCCCCAGCTTCCCCAGTGAAGGGTTATGGGCATGTGTGATCGTTATCACACCTGGTTTTAGCAATGCTTTTAACCTGCCCTTTCCATGTTCTTTCCCCACTTTGGTTATTTTGCCAGTGGCTTTGACTGGCCTTGAACTTCCTATGTAGCTTAGGACAAACTTGAACTCATGATTCTTTTGATTCTACAATGCTAAAGCTCTGGGAATACAGCTACGCACCTCCATGCCTGGCTTTGCCTTAACTTTTGATTTATGTTCCTTGTATAGAGGGATGTATTTTCATTTTTATATATTTCACTATTTTCTCTGTGACACATGTTTTTCTTGGCCTTGTTTTTGTTTATTCAGAAAGCAGAGATGGTACACAAAAGCAACACTAAATGGACCCAGTAGATTGTGTGTGTGTGTGTGTGTGTGTCTGTGTGTCTGTGTGTCTGTATGTGTATGTGTGTGTGTGTGTGTGTGTGTGTGTAGCTATAATAATTAAAAAAGAGGTGATGAATTCAAGTGTGAATAGAGGGACACGAAAAGAATCAGGGGGGAAAGGAAGGAGTTGAAATAACAGACTGTGTGTATGTGTGTGTGTGTGTGTGTGTGTGTGTGTGTGTGTGTGTGTGTGTGTGAAATGCTCATCAGGACGTGTATAGTAAGGCCCAGGGGGAAAGAACAGGGAGGTGACACAGGAAAAAGAGATAAAAACATTACAAGGCAAAGTACTGAACTGATGGATATTGCAGGATCATCTTTTATGAATCTATATGTACAAAATCTCAGGAATATGCCCTAGGAGAGAAAAAGAGAAGCAGTTATCTCCTGTCCCCATATCCCACTGATGGAAGCCTCACCCGATGGCTCATTCTGTAGCCAGGCTGTGTGTGTAAGATCTGCTGTAGATCTCCTTGTCTCAGATATCAGAGAAGTCCCAGAGTAGTGAGAGGAGCAGCACAGGGTGGGCATGTGCAAGACTGTGCCTGCTTATTTGGGGAAAGCTCTTTGCTGAAGTAAGAGCTCAAGTGAGACAGGGGAACCTGGGCTAATGCAGTGGACAAATAGATTGGAAAGAGTCCATCCCTTGTTTACAAAGCTGGCTTTGGCTCCCATTTCCTGGCTCACCTGGCCGCTTTTTGTAAATTTTAATTATTTTATTTAACTATATTCTAGTCTTTGCCCCCCATCCCAGTCCCCCCTCCCACAGTTCCTCATCCCATTCCTCCTCCCCCTTGCCTCTGACAGGGTGCTTCCCCCAAGATTTTCCCCTTCCCTGGGGCCTCAAGTCTCTAGAGAATTAAGTGCATCTTCTCCCACTGAGACCTGACCAGGCAGACCTCTGTTGTGCTAGGGGCCTCAGACTAGCCCATGTATGCTCCTGGTTGGTGGCTCAGTCTCTGGGAGCTCCCTGGAGTCTGGGTTAGTTGAGACTGCTGGTCTTCCTGTGGGGTCATTCTCTCCTTCAGCTTCTTCAGTCCTTCCCCTAATTCAACCATAGGGGTCCCTGACTTCAGTTCAATGGTTGGGTGTAAGTATCTGCATCTGCCTTAGTCAGCTGCTGGTTGGTCCTCTCGGAGGTACTTGGCCACTTTAAAAGCTAACTTTTCTGGAAGTAAGATGCACTTTTCTTTTTTTAACCCTGAAGGGGAGTTAGGATAGTTATAAGACTAATTGGTTAGATTCTCTCTCAAGATGATGGAAGCTGAAATTAAAAGAAAAGGAGAGAGAGGGAGGGAGGGAGAGAGAGACAGAGAGAGAGAGAAATCCAAGGTAAGAGATTAAAAACTGCAGTTGGACAGTGGGAACTTGTCCCAGGTCTATAAGCAACACTTATCACTTACCAGCTCTACCTCTCAGTTAGATTTCTGTCACCCTTGGCTAGGGCTTTGGCAATGCTTGCCTAGTGGTACGGTCAAGACCTACATCACCAAGGTCTGCTGAGCTGGGATTGTGCAATAACCCATTCATGTGGATGGACCAGAACACATCCGTGTAAATCCCGTGGCTTTCAGACATGCTTTCCTGCCCAGCTCTTCGTGCAGTCAGTGATGCCATCTTTGCTCGCTCAGTCTCCAACAGGAGCAGCTCAGACTGACTGGATGGGGATTGCAGTCAGTGTCAAGGTCAGTGGAAAGTGTACTGACCTCTGGAAATAGGGCCTCATAGCCTGGAAAATTCCAAGTATGTGGGCACAGAAAATAAAAATCCCATAAGTAGGTCATTGAGAGTGATGTTGAACGAGGCAACGCTTATTTCTCAGGATCATGTATACTTTCAAGATATTGTTTTACGTTTAATCACTCATTTGTGTGTGTGCATGTGCATGTGCAGTACAGGTAGGAGAATGAGCACATGGAAGGTCAGAGGACAGTTTCTAGGTATCAGTTCTTTTGTTCCACCATATTGTTCCTGGGGATTGATTTCAGGCCATCAGGTGGGGAAGCCAGCACCTTTACCACTGAGCCATCTTGCCGATCCCAGACTCACACGTTCTAATGACTGGAGACATAGCATCATTACTGGCAGCAAGCTGTCCACATAGTGAAGGCCCAAAGCGGGGTGTTTTCCTCAAGCTGGTGACATACATGAGCCTTTTAATAGTCCATTGTACCATCCTGGAAGAATATTAGCTTCTGACAGTAGTAGATCCCTTAGCCTGTTACCAACACCTTTTTTTAGTTGCTATAAAATGGGTCTCCTGGCTTTAGGTGATGTTGTAAACGCTACTACATCAAGATACCAGATATTGTAAAATCCTAGATGGTTAGCTATTGAATCTACAAAAGGGAAAACAAATAACTCACATGCAGATAAGGTCACTATGTAGTCAAGATTAATGGTTGCTCTATCCAGAGAGAAGAAGCCAAATGTAACTGCACTGGCATGAAATACCTGGCTGGACTTAATGAGTTTTTCACTCTGACTAGTTTCCCATTGGTCAAAGGTTTTACCCAGGAGATACTTGACTCTAACATTTCTAAATTGTTGCCACACATAGGTACCTAGTGGAGGTCTATGCCTTTGTGTCAACAGGGAAGCCTCATGAGAATCTAGGAGCTTATGAGGTAGTTATGAGGCTGCATAGCATCAGGTTGTACCTGTGTGACGTCAACTGGGGCCTCTGTAGAGCTGGCCAAAGCTATAAGAGCCAGAAGGAGACAAGTGAGGCCGAGAGTACCAGAAAAGAAACAAGGTTAAGATTCGCCGCTCCTGAATTCATTTCCACAGAGGAGTAGGCCAACTGTCCCCAGGCTTAGGGACCAATGTGGCAATTCTGTCCCCAGTATGTCATTTTCTTGACTCATGGGACTCTGTCTTCATCACCCCCGTTCCACAGTCCCACACGGTTGGTATTCTTCTTGAGGCCTTGCGAAGGCTTTCAGAAGTATTTGAGAGTCCTCTGGGACTGTGCTCACCGGGACAAGGCTTCCTTGTGCACCCGGTTTCCGACGCCCGCCCCTCCAGGCTGATAACACTGTGACTCCAGCACTCTGCTGAAGGTAGTGCCTGAGACACCGTGCAAAGCGCTGTACTGAAGGGAACGGTACTTCCTGGACTTGTGCTCTTTAGGGGAGAAGTCTTGTTCTGCGGGGGAGTTGCTTGGGCTCTGCAGGTTTCAGCGCTGGTCGTACTGCTTTTCCGGGCTTATTTATTCTTCTCTCCAGGGCTAGCATACGACACCGAGATAATTGGGCCAGGATGGGTTCAAATAACAGCCTCTGTGCTGAACCAAGGCTCATTACTCCTTTTGATCCTTAAGTCCTGTTGCTAAGCCCAGCTTGCAATGCCAGAATTATTCTTCCCCTAAGAATAAAATTTTCTCCCAGGGACTGCATAGCTCTTGCAGTTTTGTATTGGAGAGATCTTTCTCCCTCAAATCTCCTTCTTCCAGTTTGCTAGAAGACTTGGTATACAGTTCGTGTGCAGAGGTTGCTGAGATGCTGGCAAACCAACCGGAACCACTGAGGACTGGGTTCCTCAGTGTTGCTACGACCGCCAACACCCCCGCTGACAGATTACAGCTCTTCCTGATTATCGGTTCTCATCCAGCCTAGGAAAGGAGAAGTGAGAAGCCCCTACGACCACCACCACAGACACACACATGCACACAGCAGGTTAGTGACTTGAAGGCTGGAGTTGAAGGCATTAAAAGAAAAGAAAAATAACCCTCCTGTATAACGTTTCCAATGCTTATATCCACACATTTCCCCCATTGTGCAGAGTCTAAATGATCAAACCCTAACTGGCTTCTTAGGTATTCCTCAAGTTAAAACATTTGGGCTTTTGCAATATACAGAGACCAGGAGGTTGATAATAAATGCCCCTGGGGCCAGGTAGTGGTAGCGCATGCCTTTAATCCCAGCAAAGGCAGAGGCAGAGGCAGGTGGACTTCTGAGTTTGAGGCCAGCCTGGTCTACCAAATGAGTTCCAAGACAGCCAGGGCTATACAGAGAAACCCTGTCTCAAAAACCAAAAAAAAAGTCCCTGGAGAATCAGAGAGATGCAAACATGAGCATCTACCCTGACACATTCCAAACTTAGGGGTCCAGTCATCACCTCCATTCCCTGCATCTCGGGACATGGAATGCAATGGATGGGCCTATCACAAAGGGAGAGCTTAGCATCCTCTCCAAAGCTCTTATGGATCACAGGCCTTGTCTTTTCAGACTTTTGGTAGAAATTCTGCTTTACAATGTCATTGTCCCCTGGACAGAGGATCTGGGGAAGCCTTGCTACTTCAGGTATACCCAGCCTGGACTAGCACAGCCTTCCACTGAAGAAGTCATACGAACGCTCACTTTGATATACATGTGCAGGTCAGCTCCAGGGACAGGTTCCAAGATGTTGCTCATGATGATTTACTGGGTTGTCATCTCGTGTGGGTTTCTTAAGTGCAGTGGTCTTATTGTTACTATCTTTAGACCACATGGAGGGCACAGATGGTACTAAACATGCTTATTAAATAACCATATGACCGAATTACTCTTAGAAATCATTGTCTGAATTCAATGGCACAGCTAGGATGTATTCATTTTTCCCAGGGCAGTAGAACAATTTTCATAGTAGGAAACGTTTTGGAAAAAACCGATGTGTAACTCTCATGGATAGCATCTAGACATTGATGGATATGGACTAAACGTGGGTCAGAAGTCTAATGTTCAAAGACAGTCGAAGGATGTGGTATATTCTCTTTGAAATTTCACCTGTACCTACTTATACACTTTAGCAAGTTATAATAGTAGAGCTGAGTGGCATTCTCCATATTAAAAAAAAAAAATCGGTCCAAATAAATGCATGGAGTCACCCAAGGTCACGTATTAGTTAGTAGCAGATCCTGGATGAGAGCCCAGATGTCTAAACTCCTGCTAGGCATTTCTGCTTGTCCTTCTTGTTTCATAACCAGGCTTTCTCCTTAGCTGTTTTTGCTACCATGCCACACAAATGCCCCCCTCTTTGGTCCTGAAGTCTACTATGTCAGAGGGAAGCCAGTTTCACTCCTTGAGAAAGGCAGCTGAAAGCTGTATTTATATCACTGGATTGTAGTCGTCCTTGGGCTCAGTGACATTTCTAATGAGCCGGTGGACATATTGCTGTCTGAAGTATTTCCAAGTCAGCAGCTACCTCTTCAGTGCCTAGCTATGCTCATTTAAAAGGGAGCAGTGTTATTGAGTTTCTCTTCTCCTCTTTGCCCTCCCTATACCCTTGCTCTGTCCCTCCCTTGCCCCTCACCCCTCTCTCTGAAAGTCTATGTAGCTCTGGATGGCCTTGAACTCCTGGCAGCCCTCATGCTTCAGCCCTCGGAATGCTAGCATTACAGATGTGAGCCCACCATGTTTGGCTTCTCTCCTCTCCCTGTTGCCTTCCTCCTTGCTTTTCTCCTACCTCAGGACTTTCTGGTTGTATTCAGAGGGCTGGAAAGGAGCCTGAGAAGTCATGCAGCTTCTTCCCCTTACACATGGCCACAGCCTTGCTGCTAGCAAAGTTGGCTGTTTGCACAAAAGAGTCCTCTGTCGGGAGTGCCTTTACATGTCCGAGCCCGAAGAACAGACAGCATATGTTAGCACATTGTAGGTACATAAAGGCCCCACGAGGAACCCCAGCCCTGGAGCCCAGGGAAGGCAGTGCAGATGGACAAGGCTGGCAAGTTGACCAGCAGCCACATTTTTAACGTCCAGTGTTAGTGCTTAAGTGTGGGGTCTTTATCTAGGAGCTTTTCCTAGAAAATACTTTTCCAGCAGAAGCATGCTTCTATCCTAACCAATCATACAAAAGGCTTCTCCCTGAACACAGAATAGGTTGATTCTAATAGGGAGTTACAGTCTACATCACTGTTGGACCTCAGCTTTCTCTAGGCCTAGTCATTACCCCAAGAGGATCAGCTACCCCCTCATCAGCAGCTACCACTGCAAAGCCATCCAGTAGATAGACCTGAAGGGAGAGCATCCTATGTGCCGAGCTCTAGAAGATGAAGACACAAACTCTTGCACATGGGAAACTATGACCAAGTAAGGAACAGTATTATTGATGATGATTATAATGACTAGTCCTTTTACTAAATAATTTTATCTCTCAGTAATACTAGAGCATTATCATTATTCACAAAATTGCTGAAGCTCAGAGAGGCTGACTGGGCCAAGGTCACACAACTGATTTAGTGAAGGAACACATGACCTTTCTCCAAAGACCACATGCCAATTCCTGTGTTGTGTGACAAAGCATTTCCTGTGGCGATGCACCTACTTCTATTCACCCCAGATAGGGAGCTCAAGACAGACCAAAGTACAGATACCACTAAAGTCCAACTTGGGGAACCAGTAAGTTTTATTCCTCTCACTTACAGGAGTATAGGTGAGGGGAGAATAAAAGACAGCTGTATCACCAAGGCCCATCCAAGCATGGGCAAACGCTCATAAAAGCTAGGGATCTAGAGCGTGCTGTACCATCTGTGGGTGGGTCAATGGGTTGGAGAGTGTCCTTCCCAGTGCCTCAGCTGGCCTAAACTTCCTCCAGGTAGCTAGTCTGGTCTCAAAGTCTCCCTTGCAGCTTGGCTTGTCTGAGAGTGCCACTGAGAAGCTTGCCCTTTTTACTCTTGGGACAGAGCACAGAGAATCCTGTCAGTTTCAGGAACTTCCTAAAGCTATTTTGAGTTTGTTTGCCTTCCTGCTTAACCCAGCAGATTGAAAAGTTTTAATCTGGGTGGGAACTGCTACACCATAGTGGGCTGAAGTGAAAACGTAAGGGTTCTTTGGGAAGTAAGTTGTGTTGGATGGTGTTTTGCTGGGGCAAACATGTGAAGGAGTGTTTTCCTGGAGTGGACTGAAAGGCTAAGGCGGACTCGTGAAGAAACATTTTGCTGAAGCAGACAAGTGAAAGGATGTTCTGCTAAAACAAGCACATGAAAGAACACGTGATGAAGGATTCTTTGCTCACAACACTCATGTATTGGCCCACCTTACATTGTGTAGTTGAGCTGCATTTGTCAGGATTCCAAAGAGAAAAATGCACCAAAAAACTTCTGGTGGTGTACAGTGGATTTTTTGCTGTTTCTGAGGACTTGGGCTGATTGGCAAAGTAGTGTCAGCTGAGACAGATACATGTGCTAAGACAAAACCGACGGAGGATACATGATGTTTGGAGGAAGCATAAAAAGGACTCCATAGACAGCGATGGAGGCTGAACTTGACTTGCTTATAGAGCTAGCTGTACAACTCTTGGTCTTGAGTCTTCTTCGTTGGTCTTCGCTTTGCTGAGAGGCACAGCCGAAGAATTTCTCCTGGTGTTCCTGCTGGTCCCTCCTGCTGACTCAAGTGAGGCTGAGGCCTAGTTGTCTCTGCTGGGTAGACCTACCGCTGCTGATTCATGTTTGCTATCCTGACTCTACTGAATTGGACTGCTGGTGCTTCTGTGAAGTGTTTGTGAGTGGATGGAGCTGCTGCTGCTAACCTGTGAACTTTACTGCTGGTGCCCAGACAACACAGACAGGAGTTGCTCCAAAGAACCACTTCTAAACAGGTCCACTTCCCCGAATCCGTTCTTTTCCACTATCTCTGGTGGGGAATGGGCTAAAAGAGAGGTTGGAGCATTTAAGAAGCATCATTAAAAGTAAGCATTGAAAAAAATTAAAATTGCAGCTGGCAAAGCAGAAATTTTCAAAAGGTGGGGAGACCTGCAAAGGAGTAAGTACAAGACAACTTAGGAGTTCATAGTTCACAGTCCTGATTAGGTTTTTTTGTTTGGTTTAGTTTGATTTGGCTTGGGTTTGTTTGTTTGTTTGTTTGTTTGTTTTCCCTCCTAACTTGATATAAGCTAGAATCATTTGGGAAGAGGGAACCTCAATTAAGAGAATGCCCTCACCAGATTAGCCTATGGGAAAGCCTGTGAGACATTCTCTTAATTAGCGATGAATGTGGCTGGGCCCAGCCCATAATAGGCGGTACCATCTCTGGGTAGGTAGTCGCCATGGGAAGTTTAAAAAACCAGGATGAGTTAGCCAGTAAGAAGTATTTCCTGTGTGGCCTCTGCTTCAGTTCTCACTGCCGGGTTCCTTCCTTGAGTTCTTGCCCTGACTTCCCCGAGTGACCATGTGTGGCCTGAGGATTGTAAGCCAAATTGAAGCCTTCCTCCCTAAGGTTCTTTTGGTCATGGTGTTTATCACAACAGTAGAAGCCCTAAGACAGAATTTAACGTGAATATAGTGTGAAAAAGTAGTAAAAGAATTTTCAGAAGAGAACAATCCCTAGTCCAGGGACAGGGCAAAAAATAGCTACCTCTCCACATCCTGTCCTGTCTCTCTGCATCTCCTTCCTCTGCATCTTGACTAGACAAAGCGTGGAGGACCAGCTCAGACTGTGGTTGGTCCTGGTCCCACACTTGAATTCAGCGGAAGTTCATCCTCCTGTCTTCTCTGCGCCTCGGCCCCTACCTCAGGTCACACAGTTCCTCACCATCAAAGCAAGTGACAGTCTCGGCTGCTACAGGAGCTGCTTTTCTTACAGCTGAGAGTGCGGCCATGGTACTTGTGAGGGAAATCAATGCGTTGAACCCGGATGTATCCGGATGGAGTGACTCTATTACAAACTCACTGTGTCACGCTTGAACAAGCGGAGGATTCTTTCCCTCTCTCAGAGAGCCACACCGCGATACATCTACGCAGCTTTGCAGGCTCTTACCACACACAGTTTTAATGATGTGTAGTGAGTCTGAAGCAAAATCTGTTAGTTCTCATGAAAAGAATTAAAATTTGGTCTTGTGCTGCATTGTGAGCTCTGAAGCAGAACTCTGGGCTCATTATGCAGAAAACAGTCATTTATTTTCATCCCCCAATATTAATTGTGCTGCTGTATTTCCACCTGATGGGATGATGAGCTCATTATTAAGAAGGGTTTGCCCATAGGCAATGATTGATTACAATTACTTACAAAGCAGTGCTCAGGGAGGATTTGAAAGGGACAGATACTGGGATGCTAAAGGGGTCCCTGGCTGGAAAGAGAAAACTAATTACCATCAAGTGACATTCCAAGGCAAACCAATGTGGTGGTTAGGACTTCTGCAACATAACCCTTGTAAAAGTGTCGGGCTGAGCTCTCCCTCCTTCGCTCCCTTCTTCTCTCCCTCTCTCCCTTCATTCTTCCTTTCCCTTTCTAGCAAAAAAAAAAAAAAAAAAAAAATCACTGCTGATGAGTGTAATTAAGGTAGGGGAATCAAGCACGGTCCTTAGTTCAGCCCCCAGCCATTCATTTAATTGTGTATGTCCCAATGCAAAGACTATCACTCTAATTCTGTTTACAGATCGCCAATAATTTTAGTTTCAGGGGACCTGCCATGTAGGGAGCTGCTTGGTAAACACCTGCTGGATAGATAAACAATGCCAAGGGCCTGTTCCTGTTCCCCTATGTGCTTCACCTCCCTGCAATGTGCGCACAGTCAGAAATTCTTTTGGAGATCATGAGAAGCAACCTAATTTCTCAAGCCATGGTTCTAAAAGATGCTGGGAGCACAGCTTAGCAGGGAGAGTGAGAGAGAGATAGGAGCAGAGTGGGGGTGAACTGCCAGAACACTGGGAGAAAGTAAAGGAGGGCATGGAAGAGTAAAGGGACAGGAGGAGGAGAAGGAAGGTGACATCGGTCAGCCATGGGGGTCAGCAGCAGCCTCGTCACAACTTTAAATAGCTCTGGGTTAATCTAAAACAAGCAATGTGACCTGCTAGCCTCAATCAGTGGGAAGCACAGGTTGCCTCACGGGAAGGCAGTCTCTGGCAGTTCAGCAAACTAAACAGAAGCTTTTAAAGAGAAGGAGAAGGGAAAGAAAATGAAAGAAAATCCTCCCTGGCAGGGAGATAACTCAACAGTTAAGAACACTGTCTGCTCTTCCCAAGGACCTGGGTTCAATTCCCAGCACCCATGCCCTATCTGACAATCACCTCTAACTCCAGTTCCAGGGGATCTGACACCCTCTTCTGGGTTCTTCAGTCACTATACATATGAGGTATGCAGACACACTTGTAAGATACATACATACATACATACATACATACATAATACATTCATATATTTATGTATTTATGTATATTCATTATTTAAGAAGCAAAGAAAATCCTATCAACTTAGAAAACTTTGGTCTTCTAAGAACTGACAGTGAGTCTGCCTTCTGAGTAATGAGAAATGTAACCATTTCTAGAAGGAAGTTCTAGAAGAGACCCTATTCACAGCCATGCCCACAGATCAAAGGCATCCTGCAGGGAAATGAAGCTCACTTCTTCCAGAAGGTATACTAGACTCATCCAGATAACATAGATAGATTCTGCTTGTGTAAAATGTGGCTAGAATCATTGCTGTCTCTACTGGCCAAAGCCAAAATACTGGATCTTTCTCAGTCTGTTCAGGAACTTGGAAACCACCAGTAAGTTCTTTACTATGTCTCACCTAAATCTCTTCTCTAATACAGGTTTCCAAGTTTTCCCTCTTTTGGCTCAGCAGAGGAGACAAATTACTGTCTGTTTTATATACACCACACTCCATACTCTATGGTTTGGTCATCTACCCACCATTAGGGCTTCAAAAATTAACTGGATAATGAGCCCTATTCCCAGTGCCACTTGATAACACATTGTAGACCAAGCGTTGTGGAGCAGCCATGGAGAAGGAAGTCAAAATACCACCACATTAGAAATTAGATGAACATGTCTTCACACTCTTTCCTGAACACTACTTGTGTAATCTTCCAAACAAGGCACCTATACAAGCAAGAATGGTTGCCTCCACACGAGGGAAGAACGTAGAATGCATTTCTCTCCAGCAGAGTATCAGTATAGCTGGGGAATGGCCTCAATGGCTGAACTACAACTTTCTTGTCCTTAAGAAAGAAGAGTTCTCTTCCAGTAGAAGCCATAAGTACCTCAAGGAAATTCTGAGAGCTGTACTCTGAGAGACGAGCTTGCTCTAGTCTCCTAGCCACCACAGGTGAGTAGGATATGGGACCCTCAGCCACCCAGTGCCTTCCTCCACAACACCAGGTTTCACACCCTCAAATTCTTTTTCAAGAAAAAAAAAAGTCCTCTCAGGAAATCCTCATGATTACAATGATAACTTTCTCAAAAATTTCCATCCGGCATTAGACCTCCTTAAGTGAAATTGAAGAGAAAGGTCATCTTTCTTTATGCTTAAGCTAGAGCGTGACTCAGAACAAACAGGGAAGAGATGGCAGTAATCCCCACATTATTTTTAATACCTCATGTGGTACTCCAGGTCCCAGACAGAAGATCCAAGATTCAAACAAGCCCGTTTTCCCTTATATATCTGTTTACTTTTTCACAGATTCTAATCTCTGGGACTTGAAGGTGCCTACAGAAAAGGCAGCAGTGTTCCGTCCCCTCATCCGAGGCAGGAATCCACATAGCAAGATCGGCTTCTCCTGTAAGAAAGCAGATCATTAGCTCCACGTTAGAATGGTAAGATGCTGCCAGTGTGGGCAGGCCTTCCCTAGGCCAGAGAAGGTGGGAAGACCTGGGGTTGGAGTGTTTGTGGAATGGCCCTATCACTGGGAACACCCTCTCCCAGGCATAACTGCTTCTGGAATATTCTGTCCTTGGTGAACCTTTGCTTGCTGCCCTCTTGAGAAGACAACACTCAGGGTGAATCACTCTCAGGCCAGTGCACATCTGCTCATGGAAGCATTGCTTTGGAAGACAAGTGGTGCTGGGGCCTGCAGGAGTTCCCAAGTGCCCAGAGTCTGGGCTGGACATGGAAGAGTCACAGGCAGACTTCCATTAGTGATCCTCCCCATGCTCCATTGGTTCTATGTAGAGGGAGGTCCTGATGTTAAAACCCCATTCTCCACTTGGTTCTTGATTTGTCAATAAAGAATACTGGGGGCCAATTGCTGGACTGAAGGTACAGGTGGGACTTCCATGTCCTAGGAGGAAAAAGCAGATGCAAGGGAAGAGAGGGGCTTTTTCTGCCATGCAATGGAAGAAGCAGGATGCAACAATAAATGGAAGACCTCACAGAGAGCTAGGGCCTGTGGCCTCTGCTATGGGCAGGTGCCCAAGGATGTTTGGCAGGGGCTAGGTGAACAAGCCACTGAGTTTTAGGGTGAAAGGAGAGACAGAAATAACAAATTGGCAAGGGCAGGCCTTTGCAGGTGGAAGTTATCCGTGCCCAACAATTGTGCTTAGTAGGCAAGTTAAAGGGTAATGGAGCTGTGTGTGTGTGTGTGTGTGTGTGTGTGTGTGTGTTTGTCTGTGGATTCAAGAGTCTCAGGTTAGGGCTGGCAGCTGCTGCTCCCGGAGCAAAGGTGGGTACAAAAGGGAGCTGGGAGGGGCTGGTAGTGTGGTTGAGGTCCCAGGCAAAGGCGAGAGTGAGCTTTTAAAGCTACACATAGAAGAACAGGAATAAGAGTGCCAGGACTCTTTCCTTGGTCCACCCAGTCTGTGGCTTTGAAGATGCTGAGACTACTTCCCGCTCTAGGGACCACTGAGCCGGCGTACTGCTTACGTGCACACTCAGAACAGCGCCCTTACGGTCTGACTGCAGACGGAGGCTTTCAGTACGGAGCTCTTCTGATTGACTTGAATTGATTACGTGAACAGAATTTCAGCTTTATTACTTGGCAATTCTTTTTCGGATTAAAATCCCCCACCCTATTCTTCCCCAAAGGAAAAAGGAGAAAAGAAAGCAGGTATCTGACCAGTTACATTTAGGGAAGTGAGAACTGCTTACCACGGAGAGCGGTGGGAAGGTTTACTCTCTTCAAACAGTTTTGCACTGACCTCTTTATACCACAAGTTCCTGATGATACAGCATCCCCTTGACAACTCCAAACACAAGGTCACAGGGTGTAAACTTACCTAAGACAGCCCAGGCTGGGCTAAGCTCACATTTAGTTTAGGCTGGGCTTAAAATCTATAAGTTTTTCTATCTCAAACCTCCTGAGTGCTGGGATCACAGAGATATATCACCTTTTACTGGTTTGTGGTTTGGTTTGTTTGTTTGTTTGTTTGTTTGTTTGTTTTTAAATAAGGGTTCATTGTACACCCCCAGCTAGCCTGTAATTTGCTATGTAGACCTGTCTGGCCTTGGCCTTCCTGTGGCCCTCTTGCCTCTACCTTTCTAGGTCATTCAGGGAAAGATCTTGCCCTGTCTGAGTTGCCTAGGCTGGATTTCACCTGGGTTCTTGTGTCCGTCATCAACTCCGCCTTGAAGACATAGCTTTTGGATGTAACAAGCAGCTGGCAGAGCCTCCCATGCAGCTTTTCCAACCTAACGGGGTCATATGATGACCCTAAGCAGGGATTCAAGTTTCTACACTGTTTTCGGAAAGGGAGGAGTTATAATACCCTTTATTCCTACGCCAAAGTGAAAAAGGAAGAGGTTGGTAACCTCTTTTGTTCGTCTGTCTGTCAGGGCATGTGCTGTGGTCCCATCTGGAGGAGAAGGTGGGGCGGATTCTGCCCATGAAAGACAAGTGGGTTCCAACAGTGGGGAGAGTTTCAGTTCATTAGGGAGGTGGCTATGTGGCTGCTTATCATGCCCAAATGACTGAGAATTGGCAGAAACTGGCATTCAAATGACACCAGAGGACGAAAAGGAAGGGCGGTAGGGGGTGGTAGTACAGAATGACAACTCAAACAACTGCACCCTCTACCCAGCACTGACAGGACAAGCGCCCTACAGGTATTGGGGCACATTTGCTTTACGTTCTATTTTACAAACCAGCTCACCCACACTGCTCCTCTGGAGTATGTAGTCATGTGTCAGGTATAAGTAGCTAAGGGATAAATAAGACCGTTTTCCTAGAATATGGATTTGTCCTCAAAGACCTGCAGTTGGAACATATAGAACATTAATTTAAGCATTTCCACATAATATGCTAACCCAAAATGGAAGAGCGAAACCTGATTCTGCGGCCACAGTGAGTTCTCTAACAAGTGTGAGGCTCTCAGAGAGCTGCACTTGCTTGTTCCTGCTCCTGTGGTTGGGACATTTGCAAGCATACACTTGTGACCCATTCCCATCCTGCCAAACAAAGACTCCAGCCATCTTGGTGTTTTGAGGCAGCTGGGGTTCCATTGGAGATCTGACTGAGGCTGGCTGCATGATGCCTGCGCTGGAACAAGCTATTCCACTCTCCCTGTTCCAGATCAATCCCCTCTGTCTGCCTCTTGCTACTGCATCTCACTTGACAGTAGTTCGGAGGCCATTAGTAGAAAACAAGATATCTGCTCTTTCCCCATCTGCATATTGGACAAATCCTGTACTATTTAGCGAGTGGGGCCTGATAAGAAGCCAGCACAATCTGCCCATTGACTGCTGGCCTTCTTTTCCAGTCCCAAGTACCAGAGTCTCCTGGCCAAGACTCTCATTTTGCATGTTTCTGGCTGTCCTTGATTGAATGCCTTTCAGTTGCACCTGCGTGGCACGTGGAAGAGGAGAGAAAGGGAGCCTTTTGAGCTAATTCAAATTCCTGGCCCCCACTTTGGTTCCACTCCTGTGTGTCTTGGGGATTTCTAAGTTAAGGCATAAACATGTTTAAAGAATGCTGTTTTCATGCCTTCACAATGCACTGTTGATTTTGACCCGCACTCCCCGAAGCATGGTGGCTACTTCCCTTATGCCCCACACCCCAAAAGGAAGCTGGGCTGTGATGACAGGGCCCTTTCTTGCCCCGCTTCACGAGTGCTCTGAGGTCAGTGAAGCTTCTGTCCAACTATTCAGGGAGAGTTTGGAATCCGTCTCTTCTGGACTAAGCATCCTCACTGTGTGTTGCAGATCTGATTCTCCCTTTGTTTTGCAGTATTAAAACTGAACTGGAACTCAAATAGCAAACTGCCCTAGTCCCATAAAAGGAATATGTTTCATTGGGTGTCATACCGAATTAAGAGTCCCAGATGCCAACGTCTAATGTAGTAAAGTTTAGAAAGAAGGACTCTAACTGCTGCTACTAGAATTCACTTTGGGGCTCAGCAGCTCACTTCCATGGAGATAGAGACTTTACCTCTTTTATTCTCCTTTGACCCCTCAGTGTTGAGTACACAGTAGGTACTCAGCGAATATTTTGAAAGAAGTAGTATACATTCATGGGTCATTCAGAGAGCTCACACACAGCACCTGACAAGACAGGGCAGAACACAGGGCAGAACACAGGGCAGAACACAGGGCAGAA
>JADRCD010237505.1:18887-32115 GCA_019843815.1 Montemys delectorum | reverse complement strand
GAAAAAGAAAAAAAAAGAGACTTGGAAAACAAGAGCAAGATGTTGGAATAAAATTGTAACATTTGATATGAAGGTTATTATTAATGACCTGCAAATGTGTAAGCTATGATCTTTGAGCTTCTCTTTTCCAAAAGAGAAAAATAATTTTTAAGTAACTTCTGCAGCATATCAGTTTCCTAACTTAAAAAAATTAATTTTACAAAGCCTTGGGCCTGATCAATAGTAATTGAGTTTATCTCACCCAGAGAATCACATGATTCATAAATAAAGCTTTATTGTTGTTATTACTTAAGTCTTTGGATGACTATGTTATTTAGTCTTTTTGCCATACTTCCAAGTTTTGGTTAATTTTATTAAAGGGATTATATGCAACGATCCCCTTTAACCCTTATTAACATAATGCTGTTACTCAATGAATGCCATTGCTTTTAAATAGGAAAAACTAAGGCCTTTAAAAAAAAAAGTCCACAGGTTTGTTATGGTAAATTGTAGAACTTATATAAGTTCTTAGCACCATGGCTGGCAAACAGTAAGTATTCACCAAATGTCATTTGTTATTGTTAATTGTTTGGACTTAGAAACAATGCCATCAAACTGCATGAAGTCATAAGCAATCATTGATGGAGACTTCACACATGATCACAAAGTTTGAATTTTGACATTCTTTTTTTTTTTTTAAAGATTTATTTATTTTATGTATGTGAGTACACCATTGCTCTCTTCAGACACACTAGAAGAGGGCATCGTATTCCATTACAGATGGTTGTGAGCCACCATATGGTTGCTGGGAATTCAACTTAGGACCTCTGGAAAAGCAGTCAGTGCTCCTAACCGTTGAGCCATCTCTCCAGCCCCAATTTTGACATTCTTAACATCAAAAGAATGCCCTAAATTTAAGTAGTTTCACTATGAATTATCATTCATGTTCTCATTCATAATCAAAATTTCCTTTTCTCTCTTTATACCAGAAATTTTAAACATTTGAGGAGAGTCTTTTCAGAATGATCAGCCTATCAATCAATTGGAAGTCCAGGGAGCTGTATCAGTCTGGCTTTTATGTTCTTGTTTAATTTTATTCTTATGATTCCGAGGATCAAACACATTATACTCTTTATTTCAGTGTTGGGGAGGGTATTCACTTCCAAGTTTACCATGCATTAGGCATGATGGATGGATGGATGGATGGATGGATGGATGGATGGATGGATGGGTGGGTGGGTGGGTGGGTGGGTGGATGGATGGATGGATGGATGGATGGATGGATGGGTGGATGGGTGGATGGGTGGGTGGGTGAGTGGATGGATAGATAGATGGATGGGTGGATGGATGGGTAGATGGATGGATGGGTGGGTGGATGGATGGATGGATGGGTGGATGGATGATTTCAAAATAGCGCATTAACAAGAGTCATGAGCTGCTGCCATCATCACTATACCCACTCATTTCTGACTTCCTCCAGTGAGATACTGAAGACCTATAAAACACTCTGAGGAGAAATGGAGTACCCACAATTAAAGAGTGAAACAGCTAATATTTAGAGAGGGTACTTAATCATAGCATTTAGAAGCAAGTTAGCGTTTCTTCATTAAGTTTTAAATATAACTGATCCAGCTACTCTGTGTTACCCCATCTCAATTTACAGTGAGAGCAGAGACCATACTCTGGAAAAACTGTTTCACACACTGCTTAGCCATGGTTTGGCCCACTATTTTTGTACACAAATCCATCCTAGAAGCACTTGGAAGCTTGGAAGAGAAAAAGAAGGAAATAGGCCACAGGAGCGGCTTTGAACAGCTTTACATAAGCTAGTTATAGCTTGTAAGGACCATAAAGCTTGGAATCACACATGTGTTTAGGGAGCTTAGAAGATATTTAAGCACCCTTGCATCTAATGAGCTTTCCTAGAGAAAAGCAGAGAAAAGCAAAAAAAACAAATTGCTCAACTTGGAAACTCCTTCAATGTTTTTGCATAGGATTCCAAGGACTTGAAAGAAATTAAGAAATCACCCTTAAGTATATACAAATTATATGTATACACAAATATATGTATATACAAATATATGTGTGTATTACATAGCATTAACAAGAATAAAAAGAAATGGTTTTTAAATAATAACCACCTTAGTTTTGCGTATGGCCTTGACCAGTCAACAAGTACATTTGGGCCCCATTGCTTTCTATCACTTTTGTAAATACCCTGAAACTGAGAGTAGGAGACAGGAGCATCTTAACGTAGAAACTCAAAATGAGAAGGAATTACCTTGAGTCGGAGGCAGTGGTTTTTGGTTTGTTTGTTTTGGTTTGGTTTTATCTATTTTTTTTTTTTTTTAGTTAAAAGTAGATTCTTTTCTCATACAGTATATCCCAACCACAGTTTCCTGGCCTTCCACTCCTCCCAGCTTCCCGCTCTCCCCAGATTCATTCCCCTTCTGTCTCCCTTCAGAAAGGAGCAGGTCTCTAAGAGAGAACACACACACACACACACACACACACACACACACACACACACAGCCACCAGTAAGACAAGGTGAAAGTTCTCACACCAAGGCCGGACAAGGCAACCCGGTAAGAGACAGAGTCTATCTTCTGCAGGATTCCTTGAGCTCTCAGGGGAGAGACTCAAGGGAAAACCCTGATTACTGGCTAGGGGCCAGCATCTGCCCCCGTGGGCTGAAGGCAGTGATCTTCTTTGCTTTGAACCCTTAATTTTTTTCACTTCACGTGTTTGGAAGAAGAAAGAGATCTCTTCCCCACTCCCCACCCCCACACCAGGTTCAGCTTCTGGAGGCAGTAAATTAAACTAACAAAAGAAAGATTAATAAGAGTAAAAAAAAATACCATTTTAAAATAGTAATAATGTTATTATGCATCATGGAAGTTTTCATAGAATTGAAAACCCGAGGAGACTGTTAGACTAAAAAAAAAAAATGCATATCCCATTTTAACAGAGGTTAATAAAGGCAAAGTCATGGCAAGACATAGGGGAAAGGGCTTGGGTTGGAGGCAACAACGTGTTCAAAAGTGGCTAGGAAATAAATGGGGCAAACGCGGGAATATAAGCGTTATTTTTAGTGAGGTTTTATCTGTACAGATTCATCTCAGGAGATCGACTTCCTGTCTCCAGTGATAAGAGTGCTTTCCTCTCCCTGGCACAGGGAGGACACCTTCCTCACAGGAAATTTATATTCTGCTTCAGAAGAAGTGGGAAAGGCCAAGAGCCCTTTCTGTATGTGCTGTTTTTCAAAAGCCTTCAACTCAAAGTAACCAATATGGCGGAGTGCCACATTTTGGGTTGAAAGATTCTTTATGTTCAGATGGTTTCAATTCCCAGTCTTACTTTAGTCACTCTCTGTTGACCCCCTGCAACCTCACCACAACAAAAGCTGGGCACAGAAGCGACCACAAAACCCCGGAGTCTTATAATCAACTCAGAGTGTGGGAAATCCATTGCTTCCTTCCTTCTGACACCACGGCTCATGCCAACGCTATCAGAGTTGGAGCAGAGATTCAGCTGCCACAGCTCAGAGCTCTGACTTATCTTCAGCCTCTCACAGGATTCCCAGTCTCTGTCACCTTTGTTATTGCTATATGCTGTATCCACCCTTGATTATCACAAATACTTTTGGGGTGGGGGGATGGGCATGCAAAGAACCAATGTGTGTTTTTTAGGTGTTCATTCAAACATTCTAAAAAGCACCATCCAAAGATATATTAATGTGATACTTACATGCTGAGGAATGATGTTAGAGAAATAGTAAAAGACCTCCCCTTTTAAGTAAACTATTAAACTTCTATAAGATCATAAAACTGGGTATGTACAGTCAAAATGCTGTAATTTAGCACACAATAGTGTTAAGCATAAGTGGAGGTATACACGTGATGGCACATGTGGTGCAGTGTGCCTGTTGTGTGTCCAGAACCAATGCTGCTGCGATGGTGCACACTGTAACATGGCTGAGCACTGCCAGAAACATCTCCATCACCCACATGATTTTTTAAGATTTTTACTTTTGCATTCAGAAACCTTGACTCTTGTCAATTTTCTCATAATCCCCACACACAGTTATGTGACTCACTGTCTAAGAAGCTAGGCTCCAGTGGGCAAGTGAGAGAGACAGATAGTAAGAATAATACCTAGATCTGTCTCATAAGAGAGGTGGATACTACCTACCCAGTCACCCATCCATCCATCCACCCATCCATTCATCCATCCATCCATCCATCCATCCATCCATCCATCCATTCAATCACTGAGAGGATAGAGGCAGAGGGGCAGGAAGGGCCTGCTCTTGGTTTTGCTGTTTGTTTACTTGGGAAAAAAGTGAGCAGTCATTCCTATGTTGAATACAATGAGTTTGGTCTTATAATGAGATACCAGAGCTTCAACTAAATATGTGCATGAACTCATGAGCAGATAAAAGCTCAGGACAGAAAACTGGAAAATCATTAATATGTAGATAGGAATTTAGGAAAAAGATACAAAGTCTAGAGGCAAGAAGATTTAAGAAATCCTACTATTTAGATCCCAGAAGAGACAAGGGCTCTGAAATGACCCAGAAAGGAATATGAGTTTCTGGTTGACAATCCCCAGGAAAATCTGCTGAAAGAAAATTTCGATTGGGTCAAATGCTGCCTGGAGATCATCCAATGTGTTTCTTTCATTACAATTCTTTCATCAAAACATCAGCAAAATTGCCACTATATTCCTTCATTTATTCAAACAAGTAATTTTAAGCTTCTGCTATATGCCTGGCACCTTTCTAAATTCTGGAGGCAGCACAAATGATAAAACAAAGACTATATACAATACAGGTTAAAATGTTCATCAAGACTATGAAGAATCCTGTGTTGTGATTTATTAGTTAGAAATCATTATAGTTGGGTTTCAGCAATTGTGTTTCAACTATTCTAATAGCATTTGGCTTATACCTTGTGTTCTTTTCCAGAGGGACATCATGGAAGAACTTGTCATCATGCCTCATCTTCATGTGTTCTGATCTTCTGGGGGTCATAGTAGCTGCAATTGATTTTTCCCACTTCCCAAGATCATGGACTGTCAGGAATGGAAATATTCAGATGTTTAAATGTTGGCCAAGGCTCTCATGTTTCTGTTGAAGATCTGTTTTGTCCCAGGTGCTGCTGCAGGGGCTTGAGTTACCATGGCATACAAACTGATAAAGACTCCAACTTACTGTAGAGGATGGATAGGTACTACTTATGGGCATGGGTTAAGGCAAATACCTTTCTCTGCACTTGCTAATAAGTGATTTCATCTTTCTCTGCTCCAATGTCATCACCAACCAGGGCTCAGTTTTATCATCTACACAATGAGGATGATAGCCAAGCTTTCACCTAGTTGTTAAAAGGTAAGTTTTACAAAAGGTAAAAATCACACAGGCCTAGGATTTTGCTTAAATCATAAATGAAGGGACCTAGAGATATCACAAGTCAGAGAATAGAAAATATGAAACCTTCTCATAAGAATAGATGCTGAAGAAAATTTCAATAAATGCAAAACTAGCCAACATTATCAGAGTGGTGATTTATTAGATTTGGAAAATAGCACCTGAGTCAGGTAGGGCTTACTTAAAAAGATTGTCAGGGAGTATAGGAAGGAGAATGTGAGTCAAAAGTGATAGTAAAGTAGGAAAACTTAGGATATTGAATGTCCCTTAGCCTGCTGCTCTGTAGATTATAAATGGGAGAGTGCAATGAGGAGAGAAATGATATGCTTTGAAAGAACCATATGTGTAACATGTCTGGATTTTAAGAACAAGGAAAGGCTATCGAAAAGTCTGACACAGAGCAAGAACTAATTCTTATTTTAATGAGGTTTCATGATAAAGAACTGTGTGGAAAAGATATAGAATGAAGGAAGACCATCTCGATCTTCCTCTCTGTAACAGTCCAGCCTAGAAATGGTGATAACTTCAACTAGGGAATGCAAGTCATTATAGATTAAAAATTGATTCAAGATAATAGATAAAGATGGTTGGACTTCCTGAGCAATAGATTGTGGAGGCAAAGGATGGATACAAATCAAACTATTGTCCATGTTTCTAATCTGGGCTCCTGGAGCGATGGGAAAGCCTTTGACTGAGCAATTAACATAAAGTCAAGCTTTGGAGAGTTTGATAGTTTAGGTCCATGGCTCTCAACCTATGTATTGTGATCCCTTTGGCTACCTCTATCTCCAAAAATATTTACACTACAATTCATAACAGTAGCAAAATTGCAGTTATGAAGTAGCAGCAAAAATCATTTTATGGTCTCTACACATGAGGAACTATACATTAAAGGGTCACTGTATTAGGAAGTTTGAGATCCACAGGTCTAGGTTGTTAATGTGATTGTATCTGGAATCAGCTGAGGACACATGGACACAGGGCTTTCCAAGGCATTTCTAGGAAGGATTAACTGAGGGAAGAGCCTCTGCCCCAGAGAGAGCAGTGCCTTCTGAGAGCAGCCTCGCTGTGAAGAGGTCCAAGGCAAAAGCAGTACTGCTTGTGAGCATGCCCTTGCTTCTTGCTGGGGAGTGTGTCTGTCCTGCTGTTGTTGCTTCCATCTTTCATTGCCACCACAGCTCAGCTCCTCTACCTTCTCATGTGGACCAAAGACCATTGGCTCCCCAGGAATCCTCCACACCATCATCGTCACATTTGAACTGCTGAGACAGCTCGTTTTGTGGACTAAGAAGCTACTAGGTTCTCAGCCTGTGTAGTGTGTAGAGAAAAAGCAGCTCCTAAGCAGGGAAAAGGTGATAGGCTAGGAAGACAGAAAACTAGGGGAGTGTCAAATGGCAGAAAGGAGGCCAGAAGGTGTGATCAAACAGCGCAATGGCCAATAGCACTCACTGTGTGCCCATCACTGTTGCTCTAAGAGCCACATTCATAGAGCTTAGCACCCTTCTCTATGACTCCAGAGGTAAGTATTCTTCGAATTATCCTTATAGTAAGTAAGGAAGCCAAGGCAAGGAAAGGTACCCAACTTGCTCAAAGATCTTATAGGGAGTCAGGATATCCATCTAGGTTCTAAGACTACTGAGTTCATCCTTTCCACTATTCTGGTATGTTACAACATCATACTTATTGCACAGAGGTACAATGTGGAGAATACATTTCGAGAGGGGAGTAGATGGGATATAGTTGTGGTGGTGTTGTTTTGAAGTTTAATTGTAAAGGCGAGAGAGGCTAATACCTGGATGAGAAGAAATGGCACTGTTTTGGATATGTTGTTTCTATGCCAAGGTGGAAGTTTGGAGATGACATTGTGAGCTCCGAAACCTAACAGGGCAATGTGGAATGGCAGCTGCAAAGCACTGAGGTCCCAACGCAGGTGATGACTCAGATGGCAGAAAGCCCAGATCACTCCCACCTCAGCACAGATGCCAGTGTTGGCAACCTATCCGGCTTTACACTACCCAAAGCCTCTGCAGGGTCCTCTGATCTTTACCTCCTTGGCAAAGAGCTTCACAAGTGCCCAAAGTCCATCTCTGCACTGTTGTTGTTGTTGTTGTTGTTGTTGTTGTTGTTGTTGCAATCATTCACGCAGCCATGAGTCGCATGAATGGGATGCTGCTAGAATTTGGTGGGTCTCAGCAGGGTTCTTGGCGTACCTGAACAGACTCTGCAAAGACAGACAATGTCTCCGACATCAACTTTTGGGGGGGAGCTTTTTTGGAAGGCAAATATTAGTGTATGTAGTTTGAGAGATCTACTCTGAGCTAATGACCTTCTCTGGTATCTTCCAAAGAAATAAACTATTTCCTTCTGCTGAAACTCTGAGTGAGGTTTGCAGGAAAGGATTACATGCCTATATTGTGTTTCTATGCACTAGCCCCCCCAAAAAAACAAAACAAAATGCAACAAACCACTGCATGTTTCACTATTCTAGTTGTACTTCAAATCGTTACAGTAAGGTCTGTTTATGGGACAAAGGGCAGTTGGATAGATATATAAGCAAACGGCTTTTGATAGACTAAAGTTGACAAGATATAAATGGAACCATAAGAAACATGGAAATGGGATGCTAAAGATAGCTCATACAGCCCAGCAGTGTTGTCAGCACCCCTTGGCTAGCGTGCAATTGAATACCAGAGCTGAACAAGAGGCAGCCTTGAAGTCTATGACGGCTGTCGAGGGAAGGAGTGTGGATTGAACCCTCTGTAGAAGAGCCATGGCTGCTTCTCTCCAGTCCCCCATTTGAAGCCAGTGGTTCTCTCTCCAGCATTTATAGAATGCTTTAAGAAATATATATACCCGGGGTCCTATCTCAGAGATTCTCTTATGAAAACAGTGTTAGCGATGTTCAGCTGACACACAGTGAGCTAAGCCTCTCTGAAACACAGTGTCGTAATTTTTGATTTACACAGTCGAGGCCGTTATTGCAATGGAAACAATGGACGGACACATCTATGACCCAGGAGCTTCCTCTTGCTGGTTGTGACTCTGTCCTCCCAGTACTCTAGTCTCATCCTCCCACAGCCACTCACATGCTTTCCATTACGATGCAATAACCAGTGCCTCCTAAAGTTTTATGTAAATAAAATCAATACTTACTTTATATTTTCTTCAACAGTTATAATAATTTTGAGGCTCAAACAGGTAGTTGAGTCCATAGTTCATTCACTTTTGACTAGTGTTATATATTATTATAGATTATATATAGTATATAAATATACGACAGGTTAGCCATTCAGCTATTGATGGATATTTGGGTTATTTCAACCTTGGGGCAATGACCAATCAATCTTCCGTGAATATCCATGGCACATTCCTGAGTCTCTTTGGAAGAAATATTTGAGGTAGAATAACTGGGTCATATCATAGCTGCGTACCATTTCACGAGACAGTCAAATGGTTCTTAATAGTGCTTGTGACATTATATTCTCTTATTGGCAACATACAAGAATTATAGTTCCCCCACATCCTTATCAAACTTTATGTGATCATTCTTTCTAATAAGAAAGACACCCAGAGGCTGAGAGATCTCATAGCAGATTAGGTTTCCATTTCCCAGTGACTAATGATATGCACGCTCTCACGAGAGTATGTGCTCCACTCTATCTTTAATTATGTGATATGTGATATTTTCCCTAGCATCCTTCTTATTCTCTTAAAATGCCTTTAAAAGAAAACCTTTGAGTTTTTCAAATTTATTCATTTGTTTGTGTGTGTATATTGATGAAGGCATTTAGCACATTGTGCATGTGAAGGTCAGAAGGCAAATTATAGGAGTCAGCTTTCTTGTTCTACCACATGGGCCCTAGAGATCAAGCTCAGGATCAGATTGGGCTTCATAGCAAGTGCCTTTCACTGCCGAGCCATCTCTCTGGCCCATTTTTAAAAATCCTGATATTGTTTTGCTCTTAGAGAAATGGTTCTTTTGGTATTGTGTCTGAAAAAAAAACCCCAACTTTTTCTAAGCCCTATCCAAAGATACAATGAGTTTTACACATGTATTATCTTAAATAGTATGCATTTTGTGTTTATTTCCAGTTGGGAAGAGCAAAATTTGTGGAAAATGACTACCATTTGTTTATTAAAGCACCCTTGTCCCTTGTGAAATGTTATGACTTTTCATGCGTGTGTGGGTCTGTTTCTGTGCTGAATCCTGTGTGTTATTGTCATGTTCATCTATCTTGACACCAAACAATACTGCATGTTCTCATTCACTGTATGTAGTTTTGTAGGGTCATGAAATGAGGTGGTATTAGTATTTAAGTTATTCTTTCATGTCAGAACCGTATGTGTTTAGATTCTTTATATTTTCATAAATTGTCAAACCCATTTGTCAGTGTCACAGAGGAGCCTGCTAAGAGTTTTTTATTGGTACTATACCTAACTTGTAAAACAAACAAACAAACAAACAAACAAAGAACCAAAAGGCAGAATTGATACCTAACTGAGAATCTCCACTACAGACTTGGGAAATTTTTCCTTTATATAATTTCTAATTTCTCTTGGCAATATAGACATACATGTATTTTGCAACTTTTATTCCTAAAGATTCTATCTCCTTGGTACTAATCTATTTGTTTTTATTAAGTTATGATTTCTATTGAGTGGGGACTGCAGACAGAAATACAATCAATTTTTACATGTTAATATTCTTTTCTTTTTCTAAAAAAGATTTGTATTTAGTTGTGTGTGTGTGTGTGTGTGTGTGTGTGTGTGTGTATGTGTATGTGTGTGTATACGCATATGCTTGTAGGTGTACATGGAGGCCAAAGGTATTGTTTGTCAGCCCCAGGATATGAGTGCTACAAAGCTGAATCTTCTGCAAGAGCAATGTGATCTTAACCATGGAGCCATCTCTCCAGCCCCTATGTTTGCTTTTCTAATCCAACACCTTGCTAAGCTCAGTGCATGGTTTTAGTGGGATTTCCATTAAGAGCTTTTTACATAGATGAAGGCATTGTCTGTGGATGAGAGCTTTATTCTTCTTTTCCCACTTGAGTAGCTTTCATTGGTTTTTCCTACTTTTCTGCACTGGTTTGAACCATAAGGACAATGCTGAATACCAATGCTGACAGAAGCCATTGCCTTATTTATTAAGGGGAGGCATTTGTTTGTATTAACTACCTTGAAATTTTATAAAAAGTTTAAAATATAATTGCATTAAATTAAAATGAAACATCATTTTCCCACCCTTTTTCATCTCTCAAACCCTTACCATGAACCCCACTATGTTCTTTCTTAAATCCATGGCCTCTGAACTTTTTTTCTTTGTTACTTTTTTTATATTTGAATGCATATATGTATATATTCACATAACATTATATGTCCCTGTATATGCCAATATACTCTGTTCAGTCTCCACACTCCACCTGTAGTTCTTTGTCTAGGGTTGTGGCCCTAGGAGAGAACTTAACAAATGAACATACTACCCCAATTCTTTAAGGTTCACAGTAGCAAAAATTATTTCCTCCTAAGGGATTCCTCAGCCAACAGATTAGGAGACATTACTATCAGGAGCACTGGCGTACAAAGAACCAGTAGGGGTTATTGAAGAGTCGAATACTAGCCAGAAGCACTTGACAGATACTGAGAGTTGACACAGGTGAAAAGCACTTTTTAATTGACTTTTTATTGCATTATGATGAGAAAAGATACATAATTTCAACTTATCTGAATTTATTAACATTCTTCTTTCCCTTTTGTACCCCAACTCCTCCCAGAGACCGCCTCCTTCAATACCTGCCATACCGTTTGGGTTTTGTGAAAAGCATTTTGATGGGTAGGTGGATTACAGTTCTGGCACTGTCCAGGCATGGTCTAGAAGACAGGCGCTGATAGATGAAATCATTCAAAACCTTCAGCGGTAAGACCATCCCTTGGGGGATGGGGACAAAAAAAGACCATCACCTGGAGGGACCCAAAAGATTTAGAATGAATAGATATGTAGGTGACAGGGTTCCGGCTCCATCGGGCACAGTTCTTCCCTCTTTACTCTACACCACAAAACACTTACAACTGGAATTACCCGGAAAGCGACTCCTCCGCTGTCTTTTCAGGTGTGGCTCAGCAAGCAGATCTCACCAAACATCAGTCCTTGGTGTTAATCTTCACACAGTAAGGCACAGTTTCAGGGCCATGACAGACACTGGCTGTTTCCTATGTTATGGTGAAAGAGGGAGTTTTACCTTGTAGCAAATATTAACTCGATGGAAGAAATAATAAAAGATCAAAACAATTTTACTACCTCCTTTGATAAGGCCTGCCATTCGTGACACTGTCAGTGACTCAGGTAATCTCAATGTACTCACAAATAGAAAAGAAAAAAGACACACCCTTTTGACATTCCATTTCAGACAACCTCAAACATAATTAAGTTGGTTTATTGTCATGTAAAAGAATCAGTTGGGGGGGGGAAGAATTTTTCTCAGCTGCCAAAAGAGGGACACAAAAGAGTAGACCTCTATAGTAGACTATGGGGAAGGGACAACTGAGTTCTCACTGTGAATGTTAAATAAAAAAACAAAATTACTTTTATTCACACCTAGTCTTGTGAGCTGAAAGCAAGGCAGTCTTTGGATGTGGGTAGCTGGACACAGTGAGAGAGGAGTCTGCTGAGATGACCGCTGGCCATCAGACTTGAACCCTCATTGAAGCTCAGGTGTTCTGCTTTCGACTGCTTACATACCTCTTAAGGAGGGGAAAACAGATGAAAACCTTGTTGTTATTATTTCTTTCCCCTTTTAAATTAAGAACAATATGTGTTTGAAAATTGGCTTTAGCTCAAGCCAGCTAGCGCACAGCTCTTGGATTTGAATTCATCTGGCTGGTAAGCTAACGCTCTGGCAGTGCGTTTCTCCTTAGTTTGCTTCTTCCAGATCAGGGCATGAAGGTGGGGAGTCCCTGGAGCTGACCTACCAGCTAAAAAGCACACAGCAGAAATAGAATGGTACAGATGCCAGCCACACCACTGAGGACGAATGGGTTTTGATGCTTCATAAGGTTGATCCACTGAATCAGGCTGTTGACAGGAGAAATCTCTTAACCCATTTCAAAGGTGGCTGTGTTCTTTCAAAAGTAGTTCAGTTGCCCCGTTGTTTACACCAGAGCCATATTTATATGACTCCAGATGGCTCAGACTGATTCCATGAGCATCTTTCAGCTACTGCCATAGCTTTGGCTTTGTAGAATTGCTATGTGTAATCTTGCATTATATGTTTATGTGCTGCCAGGGATGCATTGGTGCTCCATTGGGGTACCTGTACCGCTGGTGTATTCTGCCATTTTATCATGAGCTCCTGTAAGAACTGTCAATGCTGTCGATCTCTCAATGGCGTTGTCTCAAAACATTTGGTCTCAGCTTGATCTATTTACAGTGAGGCTTGTAATGGAGACTGCCCTCGTCTTCCATCACGGCAGCTGCTGTGATATAACATGTACATAGTTTGCTAAGGGAAACTAGCTTCAGGTCAAGCTCATGTTTAGCTTTTGAGTTTTTTTTCCCCAGAGGTCTTCCCAGCAGTCACTACTTACTGGCACCATTTTTGTTGCTCAGTGTCACTTGGGACTAGTCAATCATCTTTAAAAATGTGATTTAAACAAGAAAAGCCATCACATATCTGCCTCATAGGTGCCATTTCCACCCCTCTTTAATAGATGCAGACTTCCATCTGAAGGACTTCCTTTAACATTTATTATGCTAAAGATTTGCTGTCAAAATGCCTTTTCAGTATTTGAGTGTGAGGAGTTATTTGCCTTCATTTTTTGGAAAG